>VWZV01007083.1:789066-1007207 GCA_013397155.1 Irena cyanogastra | reverse complement strand
AAGTGAGCATTGTTTCTCACAAAAGGATGGAGTAAATCTGCTCCCTGGATCCACAGGGAAAGACTGAGTAGCAGGCAAAAGGAGTATTTATAAACTATATCAATATTTCACTGAAATTCAGGGTGGTGCAGTGATGGGGGGCATTTGGTGTGAAAAATGCCAATCATTTGTTTTAAAATTTTATAAGTTTAATAATAAGAAAAAAAATAATGAAAGTAATAAGGAAAATTATAACAATAAGAGACAATAAAACAGAATTACAGATGTCCGGGTGTCTGGCATTCACCACCAAGCACATCTTGCTTAACAAAGGATTACCCCTTAAAAGCAATAGCCTGTTGCGTATTCATATGGCTCATACATGATTCAAACATTCTTTTCAAACCAGGGTGTTTATGCTCAATCTCAGCTTCCCCCCCACCCTTGTAAATCAGCCTTCTTGGTTCCATTAGTCTGAGCTTTCCCGATAAGGAGGCAATAATTCTTCTCTTGGGATCTTGGTGTCTGTTGCTGTTATCTCTATCCAGATAGGATGGTGAAAAGAATTTCTTGATTGTCTTTTCCATTCCTTGAGCTAGTTACAAAAATTATCTTACATCACATAGTTTCTATTTGAATATTATGCTATAGCTTAAAAACTATATTTACCACACTACTTAAAAAAAGAATAATACAGCTCTACTTAAAAATATTAATGCAGCATAACTTTCCAACATAGCACATATAGTATCATTTTAATATTTGCAAAAAGCCAATAATAAAATACTCATTTTTCACATTTGGGTTCAGTCTACGCCTGTCAGGATTAGCCATAAACAACCCTTGCCAAACCCCTGATCCCCTCAAGGTATGTGTCAAACACTTCCACAGAAACCTGTCAGTAATGATTGTGGAGGAAAAACTTTGGGCAATTGTTTACAATCTGAGGGGAATTTCCTTGGTAATTACAAACCTAGGACATTGGGAATTTTGCAGGCAGAATCCCAATTTTGGCCACAGGCACCTGGACGAGAAGGTTGGTTCTTTCCCATGGAAAGGAAAGCCTGGCACCCTGGTACTTCTGGGACAGAGAATGGGCTGTGCAGGAAAGGGAATGACCTGCAGGTCCTTTCTCCACCGCATCCCCCACAGCAAGGTGCAGAAGCCGCAGGTGTGACCAGTGAGGTTGAGGAGCCGGCAGCTCCTGCCAGAGGCTGTTCTCAGAGGGTTACCTGGGCACACCTGTGCACAGACCTACTAGTCCAGAGGGGCCAATGGGGGCATCCCAAGTGTCCCTCCAGGGCTGAAGCATCCAGCAGGGGCTGGGGAGCAGCTAGATGCACCTGGGCACAGAACATTGCTCACAGAAAATGCCAAGGGAAAAGCCCTCATGCCAGGGGGAAGCACCTGAGCAGGCAGGGCAGCATGGGCGGGGGGGGGCGTGTCACAGAGGAAGCATTCAACTTTCCCCTTTCATCTTGTCAGTCCTTCCCCCACGCACCCAGAAAAAATTTGGGTTATTAGGAAAAAAGAGGTTTAAACTGCAGGGAAAAAACTTCCTTTTCCGTTATTGCCGGTGTTTAAATTGAGAGGGAAACCCCTTCCCCTACAATTTTAAGGGTATCAATTGAAGGAAACCCTGCCCTTCCCATGCTCCTAGGGGTATCACTTGACAGGGAATCCCTATTTTCCATTGTTTCCAGTTTAAATGGACGGCGGAAACCTTGACAATGCTGAGTTACAGGTTTGAATTGAGCATACCTTCCCCTATTTTCATCACTCTGAGGTTTAAACTGAGTGGAAAACCCTGTTGTCCCTCCTTTTTAATGGTTTGAATTGAGAGAAAAATCACTGTTTTTCTATCATTTGAGAGACCTGAAGTAAGGAAAACCCCTCTTTTTCCAAAACTTTGGGTGATTCAGAGAGGAGAACCCATTTATTGCTGTGGTATTGGTTTAAATAGAGGCAAACACCTCCTATTCTTTCATTTTAAGGGATTTAAGGGATTCCTTTAATTGAAGGAAGCTCCCCTTTTTCATCATTATAAGAGTTTAAATCTGCACTTCAAGGCACTTCTACTCATGCCCTAGCACCAAATCTCTCACGAGGGAGTGAGCCTAGCACACGTATAACCCTAATGCTGCCCAAGAGTCCATTACTTTTCTTATTTTTATTTTTAATGTATATAGCCCAAATTAGAGAGCCCAATGGGAATTACACTATTTATATTATACTATTATTCTATACCCTACTCAGTTATCTACAGAGTACTACTCAGTGATTACTAATGAACTATTTTGCAAGTTAACAACAAATTAGCCAACTTACCTGCCTATGCTGCCAAAACAAGAAGCTTTTTTTCCTTCCTGCTATCTGCCCTCTCAGTTGATGCAAGGAAAAAAAGGGCATCTATAAAGCCCTCTACTCACCTTGAATTTAAGTCAGACCCAAAGAGCTACATTGCCCCTCCCTGCTTTTATTCCTTGTGTTAATTGCCTCCTTCCTTTTTCCGGGCATTCTTATTCCCGGGTGGGAACGAGAGATGGGCTCAGCCAGGTGTATATTAACCCCAGCCCTTGGCAGAGAAGCTTATTCCCTCTAGGGAATCCCTCTGGCTTAATCCTTCTGGGATTGGTAGGAGTGAGAGCTCTCCTGTTATTTCTATGAAAGGGCTCTTTCAGGTTCTCTCAGTTTTTTTTCAGCAGGTAGTTTTGGCATCTAAAGTGACTAAAGCTTTGAAGACATTGTGAAGAATGTAGCATCAAGTATAGCAGGGAGTATTCAAGTTCATGAGTTGAGTGTTCAGGGGTGGTAAGGTTCTTTTGTAATTTCCTTTTTTCTGTTCTTGTTTTTCTTAGAATTGCTATTTCCTGAAATTCCAGACTGTGTCAAGTATGAAACTTCAGATTTTTCCAGCAGATTCATTGTGGCACAAAAGGAGTAGATTGGGGGGGGTAGGTGGAGTAGAAAGAAGACTTTACAGGTAATCTTTTGCTTCACTTTGCTACCCAAGCCACACCTTGGACGGAACAACTGTGGCTGGTCCGTGCGGGGTTTGGCAGAGATGATGGGAGTGGTGCAGCAGCATCTCACAGTTTTCTAGTTATTTGTCTTAATGCATGCTGTTGTTGGATCTTAGCAGTTTGCTTTGAGAAATGAGAACTTTGGAAAGGTTAAGCTTTCCCCATGTGTCTGAGTTACTTTGACAAATAATCTTTTTGCAGAGGCAGAAGGGGTGCTGTAAACCCTAAATGAACGGAGGAGGCTAGAGGAAAACAGCAATGAGGTGGGTTGGCAGCCGACATCCGAGCCACGGCCTGACTTTCAGCTCTACATTGACCTCACGGATCAACTTTTCGTTTCATTTTGAAGATGTGAAGTGCTTGGTGGGATATCGGCACCAGGAGGACCGTGAGCTAGGTGATCAAGATGAATATAGATTCCAGCGCAGAGCTAGATGCTACTGGAGTTGTTCTATTAGTGATGAAACTATGAGCTGCCTTTGTTTTTTGCGTTTTATTGGTGGTTGGCAGCATTCAAACTGGTAGTCCAATATGAAATATGATATTCTTTGGTGAATTCAGCAGACTCATGGTATAGAAAAATGTAAATAGTAAGCATAAGCTATGTACATGTAGCAGCTTAATAAAAACTCAGAGATAAAATTGTGAAAATGAGCCATTGCTTTAAAATACCAACATAGAAAAGAATAGAACTCATGCTGATAGATCAGTACACATTACAGCCATGGCTTGAAGTGTAGATATTTTTACACTTTATTGTGTTGGATCATTGTTTGCCTTTCCCTGTGGTTGTGCTAGGGGGCATTAGAGCACATCCTAAGGCCCACCATATCTGTGTTTGCCAGGCACAGAACCAGAGAAAGGGATTGAGTAATGAGCTGTGCTTCAAAGAACAGTATTTCCAGCCATTTTCAAGGATTGATGGAGAAATTCCACAGTGTGACATCCACTGCCACATATCCTGTATTGAAAGGTTTACTGAAAAAATGGAATTAAGATTACTGAGTTGGTTTTTTTTAAGGCTACCAGATCTAAAAGAGATTCTTCTGCTGAGCTTTTTAAACACAGTCAGTCTCCCTTTAAGAGGTGATTGAGAACCCAACTTACTAATACAAAACTAATCTAGGTTCTTATAAATACAGTTGAAGATACGCAAGTGTCATACTATTTAATAGGGAAGGATACCGAAGTGCAGGGAGACACAGCCTGCATGCACAAGTAAAACTTTGTGGTCTCACAGAGCTCTGCCTGCCAAGGAGACTGCCTCTTTCTCCTTCAGATTACAAATGCTTGAACGATAGACTTTGGGAAGAAAAGAAGAATATGGAGATGAAGCCTGGGGAACTAGCATCTGAAAAGACTCTTTTCTGAAATCAAGCGGAGATCAGCAGGAGCTTGTGAAAGACCTTTTGCATGCTGTTAGAGCAGTTAATGCTGTTTCCTTTTTTGTAAGAACCATAGCAGAAAAATAGGAAAAAGTGAGTTGTAATATATGCTATTGCGAAGAAGAACAGGGAAAACAGGCTTACAAGGATCAGACTGGAGACAAACTGGGGCAGAGGGACCTGTTCTGATACCTTTACTTGCCTGCTGTGTTACAGAATTGTATTAACTTTCTTTACCACATACTCAAATAAAACTATGTCTCCATACAACACAAAACCTACTGAAATGGCATTTTGAACCTTTATGGTTGGATGCCTTTGGTTGTGTAGTTGTTTTTTTCTTTACTTTGGGATTTTTTTTTGTTTGGGTTTTTATTTGTTTTTTTACAGCTGTGGTTCGAATGTTTAAAGAGCACCTAAAAAAAACTTGGCAAGTGTTTGCAACCTGTATGTTTCCATTTGTATTAATGTCACTCATGCCTCTCCAGCCACAGCTGTGTGCTTTGCAGCTGGCACAAGCACAGTCTTATAAGAGCAGCTGCTCTACACGGAAGAGGACGACAGCTCTCAAGTGTCTGGATGTGTGACCAACTATAAACGCCATTTAAATTTAGCCTGACTTTGCTGTCTCACCTTTGGCTGTGACTGAACAGTGTCTTTGTTCATAGCACCTATTTTTATGTACTACTAGATCATCTCATGCAGAGGTGGTGCTCAGGAAAGAAAGGGTGAATCTTTCTAGATGTTAGGGCAGGAAAATTTGATGGGTATTCCCATTGTCAGAAAATGTAATGCCAGGCGTACATTAAACCAGCTGAGATTTCAGCCTCTAATTTTATGCTGGAGAACCTCTAAAAATCAAATAAACTGTTTATTTCACAGATGGGCATACTCCAAGAGATTTTCTTTTTCCTTCTTCTGTACTGCCTTCTTGTACTTAATGCCCTTCTACAGCACCTTTGGAGGACTTAGATCATGCACCTGTCATGTCCCTCCTACAAACATCTTGCTGACTGCTTGCAACAGGCAACATGATTAATAGGCAGACCCTAGAGTCTGAGATCTGGCTTCACCCTCTTCCATTCTTATCCCAAAATGAAGGAAGACAAAAATAACTTTGCACTAAAATGAAAAAAAGACAAAGATAATTTTGCAGGCTACAGTTACATGTGAATTTAAATCACAGGTCTCTGAATTTACTGCTTTTGTGCAAACAGGCTGCCTTTCAAGCACCATCTTTACCCACCTGTATGATTTCAGAGCCATGCATGTAGGTACTACATCTAGGAGGAACTGCTCCCTAGCTGGCTGCAGGTAATATTTACATAATCAGGGATCTGTGGTCACTGAGCAGCAGAATATGAATCTCACATAGAGAAGTTAGAGACTTGCTTTGCTATTGCTTGGGAATATAATGAGTCTCCTCGGCACCACAAAAGGACTTAGGAGAAACAAGCTTGATTATTTCAAGATTATGGAAAAATAACCCGAACTTTCTCCCAGTTCCCAAAGCATTTCTCAGGGAAATGTCTTTGGGAGACATTTTACTCTGTATTTAGGAATGTTTTTAATACTTTGTGTTCTTTAAAAGTTTCCTGCAAATAAACTGGTTTCTTTTTCTTTGTTTCACATAACCCTTGGCTTTCTGTAACTTCCTCAAGTAACACAGCTGTAATTACAAAGTCGAGTCTTGTTTGTTTTGAAAGGCTGTTCCTAATGGGGAAACAACTAGTTAATGTCTCCAGCTAGCTGTAGCCAACTTTAGCCACAAAACTGTTCATTTCAGAGGGAGCTGGGATAACTGACTCAACTTTAATCAGCTTTGAAAAACTTAAATAGTTATTTTAGAACACTGGAAAAGAAAAAGAAAGGAAAATTAAATTTGACTCAATGAATTGGGAATTGTTGATTCTGGCTTCATCTTTGAGTTTTTTGAGTTATTTCAGATATTCCTTTTTAGTTCCTTTTTGGGCTTTTTGCCTCTAAATTAATAAAGAAGATTTTTTAAAATTACTGACTCCTTAACTGAACAAATATGCTCCTAAGGTGTATGAGACTACCAAAGCTCACAACCATCACTGAAACTAGATTAACTCTTAGATTAAAAAGAAAATAAGGGTGAGGACTTGTCACGTGAAATGCAGTCTGATGAAACTGATCTGGATGTTTTTGTACAGTCTCAAAGAAGCCAAGCTTGTTAACCTTCTTCATCCATTCAAGTTTCTTTTTCATTTAAATTGAAATGTCTAATGTTTCCTATATTTTCATTGCTACATTCTGTAATAGAGTTGCTGTTGCTATTGACCTTCAGGGAGACAGAAAATCAGTGAAGGTTGATGTGTGATACACTTTTATCCAGAACTAATAGGGCTTGCCCTCATTTACATTAAAATATGATGAGATTTGCTTTGAGCTAAAGATAGTGGGACTAAGCAGTAGTGTGGCTCAGAAAAGCCGTGTTCCATTGCCTAATGGTGATCTCTGCTTCTTTTGGCCACAGAGCAAAGGAGTTACAGACATAATTAAGGACAGAGCAAAGGAGAAAACAGACATAATTAAGCCCCTACAAAAACTTAATGTTTGGTAAATGGTGTATGGAGAAAGCACAATGGTAGCTGCTCTTGAAGTCCCAGTGAAGAAAATCTCTGCCAGGTGCAACATGCAGTTACCTGTGCATGGCAGCAGCAGCAAACTGATAAAGACGTCTTGAAACCTGCTTTATTGGGCTGCACTCTGGCGGGACCTGTGGTTACTCTCTCAAGATCAGGAGACTTCTGCAGCAGCTGGTGAATTGGGAAGACAGTTGCCTCTGAAAAATGATAAACTTTTCCTGCATGTGGGGAGGGCTTGGTGAACCATTTTTTTCTGCCATTCTTCTCAAAAGCCCATCAAAAATCTTTCTGTCATTGCCACAGCCCCTTACTTACTGCTCTATGTCATTCAAAAGAAACGCCATTCCTGCATTCTTCGGGGAAAAAGTACCCGGCTGAGCACAAGCAGTGCTTGCAGGAAGTACTGCAATAGGTAAACTTTGCCTGGGATGGATGGATGGATCCTTTCCTGAGGCATAAGCTATGTGTGCCCGGGGATGTATTATGCTGTACCTGAACACAGAACCTTCCATGGTGACTGGGGTCTCAGAAAACCTTTAGAAGCAGTAGCAGAGTAAAGCCTCCAGTCAGAGTAAGGCCTCCTTTCCTGAAGGAAAGTGGCCCCATGTAAGAAAACACCATCCTGTCACGCAGTTTGCGACAGAAGGCAGCTCTAGGCTTCAGCAGTGATGCTTCCCGCCCTGCCAGGGGCCGCAGTCTCGGTAAAACGCAGCCAGCGCCGGGAATCGGCGGAAAAGACCGCTGGAAGCCCAGCTGGGTGCTCTGTGCAGGTATGAACTACGACTCGGGAGCCGACGATGCTTCCATTTCTGGAGAGCCCCGCTACCCAACAGGACGCGAGCCTACGCCCGCTCTCCTCCTGGCCGGACCACCGGGAAAGGCGGTGGGTGGCAGCGACCTTGGGGTACCCCCCCACCGCCCCTCGACCGAGCGGGCCCCACCCTCCCCGGGGGCGGTTCCGCGTAACGCACGCGGCAGCGCCGCCGCCGATGGGGATGGGGATGGGGATGGGGATGGGGATGGGGATGGGGCCGGGGCCCGGCGGCGGCGCTGGGGCCGCGGCCGGCGCACGCTCGGGCGGAGGCTGCTGAACCGGAGCAACATAGCGCAGCGCTCCTCGGCCCCGCCGCCCCTTCGGCCCCGCTCCCGGTATGTCCACGGGGGACGCGGCTTCTCCATAGCAAAAGTGGGACGGCGCCAGGTGAGCTAACGGGCTGGGAACGTCGCCACAGTGCCGGGGGAGCCTGGAAAGGAACGGGGCGGGCGCTACGCGGGGCCTCGGTGGGGTCCGGCCGCCGCCCAGGCGGGGATGTGCTGGAGCGGCTNCGGCACCACAAAAGGACTTAGGAGAAACAAGCTTGATTATTTCAAGATTATGGAAAAATAACCCGAACTTTCTCCCAGTTCCCAAAGCATTTCTCAGGGAAATGTCTTTGGGAGACATTTTACTCTGTATTTAGGAATGTTTTTAATACTTTGTGTTCTTTAAAAGTTTCCTGCAAATAAACTGGTTTCTTTTTCTTTGTTTCACATAACCCTTGGCTTTCTGTAACTTCCTCAAGTAACACAGCTGTAATTACAAAGTCGAGTCTTGTTTGTTTTGAAAGGCTGTTCCTAATGGGGAAACAACTAGCTAGCTGTAGCCAACTTTAGCCACAAAACTGTTCATTTCAGAGGGAGCTGGGATAACTGACTCAACTTTAATCAGCTTTGAAAAACTTAAATAGTTATTTTAGAACACTGGAAAAGAAAAAGAAAGGAAAATTAAATTTGACTCAATGAATTGGGAATTGTTGATTCTGGCTTCATCTTTGAGTTTTTTGAGTTATTTCAGATATTCCTTTTTAGTTCCTTTTTGGGCTTTTTGCCTCTAAATTAATAAAGAAGATTTTTTAAAATTACTGACTCCTTAACTGAACAAATATGCTCCTAAGGTGTATGAGACTACCAAAGCTCACAACCATCACTGAAACTAGATTAACTCTTAGATTAAAAAGAAAATAAGGGTGAGGACTTGTCACGTGAAATGCAGTCTGATGAAACTGATCTGGATGTTTTTGTACAGTCTCAAAGAAGCCAAGCTTGTTAACCTTCTTCATCCATTCAAGTTTCTTTTTCATTTAAATTGAAATGTCTAATGTTTCCTATATTTTCATTGCTACATTCTGTAATAGAGTTGCTGTTGCTATTGACCTTCAGGGAGACAGAAAATCAGTGAAGGTTGATGTGTGATACACTTTTATCCAGAACTAATAGGGCTTGCCCTCATTTACATTAAAATATGATGAGATTTGCTTTGAGCTAAAGATAGTGGGACTAAGCAGTAGTGTGGCTCAGAAAAGCCGTGTTCCATTGCCTAATGGTGATCTCTGCTTCTTTTGGCCACAGAGCAAAGGAGTTACAGACATAATTAAGGACAGAGCAAAGGAGAAAACAGACATAATTAAGCCCCTACAAAAACTTAATGTTTGGTAAATGGTGTATGGAGAAAGCACAATGGTAGCTGCTCTTGAAGTCCCAGTGAAGAAAATCTCTGCCAGGTGCAACATGCAGTTACCTGTGCATGGCAGCAGCAGCAAACTGATAAAGACGTCTTGAAACCTGCTTTATTGGGCTGCACTCTGGCGGGACCTGTGGTTACTCTCTCAAGATCAGGAGACTTCTGCAGCAGCTGGTGAATTGGGAAGACAGTTGCCTCTGAAAAATGATAAACTTTTCCTGCATGTGGGGAGGGCTTGGTGAACCATTTTTTTCTGCCATTCTTCTCAAAAGCCCATCAAAAATCTTTCTGTCATTGCCACAGCCCCTTACTTACTGCTCTATGTCATTCAAAAGAAACGCCATTCCTGCATTCTTTGGGGAAAAAGTATCCGGCTGAGCACAAGCAGTGCTTGCAGGAAGTACTGCAATAGGTAAACTTTGCCTGGGATGGATGGATGGATCCTTTCCTGAGGCATAAGCTATGTGTGCCCGGGGATGTATTATGCTGTACCTGAACACAGAACCTTCCATGGTGACTGGGGTCTCAGAAAACCTTTAGAAGCAGTAGCAGAGTAAAGCCTCCAGTCAGAGTAAGGCCTCCTTTCCTGAAGGAAAGTGGCCCCATGTAAGAAAACACCATCCTGTCACGCAGTTTGCGACAGAAGGCAGCTCTAGGCTTCAGCAGTGATGCTTCCCGCCCTGCCAGGGGCCGCAGTCTCGGTAAAACGCAGCCAGCGCCGGGAATCGGCGGAAAAGACCGCTGGAAGCCCAGCTGGGTGCTCTGTGCAGGTATGAACTACGACTCGGGAGCCGACGATGCTTCCATTTCTGGAGAGCCCCGCTACCCAACAGGACGCGAGCCTACGCCCGCTCTCCTCCTGGCCGGACCACCGGGAAAGGCGGTGGGTGGCAGCGACCTTGGGGTACCCCCCCACCGCCCCTCGACCGAGCGGGCCCCACCCTCCCCGGGGGCGGTTCCGCGTAACGCACGCGGCAGCGCCGCCGCNCTCCCGGCCCGCAGCCCCGGCGGGAGGATGGTCCAGGTACGTGCCACCGAGCCGCCGCTTCGTGCAGGGCCTGGCCGGAGCCATCCGAATGGGAAATCTCCAGCGATCTGCTTGTGGCTGCCAAATCTGGCACCCAAACGTGTGGGCTGCCAGCCAAGCCCCGAGCGTGGGGATGGCAAGCAAAGACTACTGCCAGAAGTGTCACCGCTGCTGGAGCTGGGGAAGCTGGGGAAACTGTTATTCCTCGGGGAGCTTGCTCAGGCAGTTGGATGGGGGCACATGCCGTGGTGCCTCAGGCAGGGATCCGGCAGCTTTGGACACCTTCCAGGGAGAAGAGAGTGAGCTGGTGTTCCGGAGTGAGACCGGGGCAGTGTGCACTCTGTTAGGGATCCCACCTGCTAGGGACTGTTCCAGGGCTTGCACATTTCCCATGTGTGACTTGCCTTCGGCCTTGGGAAAGATTATAGTTCCCAGGACAATGGAGGACCTGTGATTTTGAGATCTTCTTTCCAAGGACTTCCTTCAATGGATAGACAGGCAGCCTATATTTCACTCAGCTCTATTTGTGTCACTTAGCAGTATAAAGGGAACCAGCATCCCAGACTGTCTCCACAGAGATGTTGCTTGGTGTGGTGCATCATCGAGAGACCTGCCTTTGACCCCTTTCTCCTCATAGCCCTTGGTGGAATAGAAAACAAGAAAGCCTGCAGAAGGAAAGGCGAACAGGGGATTCTCACTTCACTAGTGGTCTCCTGAAAGCCAAAACCACTGAAGCTTAGATTGAGTTTGAGGTAACACTATCTTCTTCTGAGTGGAGATTCAGAGAACCAGAGCTGGTTCTTGGAGGGTTCCCACTCTGCTTTTAGCAGCAAGTGCCGACTCCAGATGGCTTCACACAGTTTTACTTACAGGCATGTTCAGTGTTTAGAAAAGAAACAGCACTTCAGCCAAAGTTCCTATAAATCAGATTCTCTGATTTTTTGCGAGAGACAAGAGGAGGCTCTTAATATGAATATTTATCCGTGCGTTTCATAACAACATTTCAGAAGTAGATGTCAACCATATGCAAACCCCAGTACAAGGAGAGCGCTGGACCAGCAGTTCTCTTGCAGGATAAAGCCTTCCTGCACTTGTAGAGTACCCCTTGTATATCTGTGTATGCACATTCACATACATATTTCAAAAGAAGGTTCTTCTCCTAATGCTTTTGAGCAGGAGCAGCTACATTTAATGAAGAAAAGCCATCATTCTCCCATGACATCCCTTGAATGACACAACAAACACCATTAATGGTGAGCAAACTGTTTTTACAGGAGAGAATGGTATCTTTTCAATACATTTACTTCCAAGAGGATACCATATTTTTCTTTGAATCCTGAGCAATAGCATTTCCCATGGCTCTATTTCCCCATTCATTTGGAAGAGATGGCTTTTCCCCCGTGTTTACCACACTGTTGAGCTGTTTCAGTTGGTTGGTGACCAAGACACATTTGCATTGTTCAGGGCCACCAGCAGGTTCGTGGCAGCCTTCTGCAACTCTTCCTCCTTCACTGTCTTCCCAATAGACATCAACAACTTCATTGTCTGCAGTGAAGTCTGCACCTGGCTGTCCAGTATCCTCAGGAGGAGATCCTCGATGTCATTGTTGGGCAGCTGTCTTTGCTGCTGGCCACTGGCTGTCACCTCTATGGCTTGTGGGCCAGAAGGATTTGGTTGTGTACTCACAGGTAAGGTGGTGGGGATCACAGCTGCCTCTGTGCCAGGTCTGGAGCCAGACATGGGAGACATGGGGGGAACTGGCTGGGGACCAAAGCTACTGGATGACATGGCATCACTGTTCGTGATGATGTTGGCGTCTCCTTTGCTGTGCTGCTTGGCTCTGCTGTGTCCTGGGCACACAGTCCTCTGTGGAGGAGAAAACATTCCTCTGGAGAGCCTTAGGAGCAGGCACCTATGCACAGCCCTGTTCTGTGGGTTTAGCTCTCACTGCACAATCTCATCTTTCCCATTTCCTACTAAGATGAGCCCAGGAAAGCAAAAGAAACCTTCCTATCTTTTCCTTGTCAAGTCTCCCCATAAATCTCTCTTGGGACTCACAGCTTTCTTTGCTCTCTTCTTCTAGCCTACACGAATCCCCCTTTCTTCTGGAGAAACCTAGATTGTCTCAACTTGGTTGGGAATGAGAACTGGAGAAGAGAGCTGAGGTGGTCCTCAAAAGTTCATTTCCTTGAAGAATGCCTTCTGCAAAGTCTTCTTTTCAGCAAGTGGCTGCAGGTGCCATCTGTGTTAGCTGATCATCTTGGTGTGAGTGCCCCTGGATAGTGGGCTGCCCATGGCTCTCTTCTATCTTCCCTGTCTTTTAGCTTTCTGTTTTCCCACTTATTCATATTCAGGGCTCTCTCTTTTGCCTATTAATTTCCCAGAGCACACCACAGTCTTCAGGAAATAGCTAAATAACTCACCTTAAGGAAATACTTCTTCATAATACAGCGATAAAGAGAAAAGGTGCAGAAGTTGTGGAAGAAAGGATTTCCTGGCAGTTCTGAGCATATGGGGCCTAGAAAGAGGCAAATAAAGACACAGACCCAGTGACAGACTCCAGTGCTGGCATCCCCCTTAGCAATAACCTCTCTGTGGAGTGACATCCCTCCATGAAAACTACTGTGTCATTGGGGACCTTTTGAGAAACTCCACTGCTTCTTGGTCATCTTCATGACCCAAGGGGTGAGAGGAGGCTGGTCCTAGGGACACATGTGGATCCAATCAAGTGTGAGAGAAGATGCCCATGAGCACATGCCTTCTCCTCACTGTAGGATTGCTACCCACCTCTCTCCCCCTCCCTTCTCCTCAGATCCTGAATGTTTCCTCTCCCAGTGATCAGGGCCATGCAGGACTCCTGTCCAACTGCCTGTCCTTGGGAATCATGGTTGGCTTTACCTGGAGGGATGACTCCGTGGTTTTCATACTCATCCAGTCTCTGGACCAGTGAGTTCTTGCAGCCGTACAGCTCACGAAGATGGCAGGCAGTGCTGGCTTGGATGGTGATCCGCAGGAACTTGAAGAATTGGTGGTATTCCTGGTCAGAGAGTGGTGTTCCTGGCTGCTGTGCCTTTGTGCCCTGAGGGCCGGCTATGCAGCTCCAGCCCAAGAGCACTGGTGGAAAATAGAGTGCAAGGAGTCAGAGGGAGAAGGAAATGCTAACCACAACATATTTGGAAGAGCTGGAGAGCTGAATCCAGATCTCTGTTGCCTTTTCTGGGTGCAGGATCCAGCACATGGAAAATTCATTAACAAACAAGAAATGGAAGGTCCAGACCTGTGGAAAACTTGCTTCACCCATGTTGAAACAAGTGACAGTATGTGGCTGAGGGACCTTCACCAAAGCTCTGGAGATTCAAATCTTGAGCTGGGAGAAATGTCTTGGAAGTCATGGCTGAAACTGAGAATATGGTCCCTTGTTGTGGCTGGAGCAAGTAGACTGTTTCCTTTCAAGATTTTTAGCCTCTGCAAACTCTCTTCCTCTGGCTAAATAGGTCTTTAACCAAGGTCCTCTGTCAGACCTCTTTCTCCTGCTTCCCCTGTTGCTTTATTGAACCACCTCTTCTCTTTTAGCCTAGTGGGTTAACTCTAGACCTGTGCCTTAGTGCTCATGTTCTTTAATGAACCCAGCTCTCCCTGTCATGGCATTTCCAGTCTCCATCTCTGCTCCAGCCTGTGTCCACTGCATCCAGCTCTGACTCCTATCTGGCTCTTAGGCCGCTCTGTGGCCCTTCTTGATGAATAAAATACCAACTCCAGTGGTGAAAATTGCCAAAATTTTAAGCCCTGAGATCTTTGCACTTGAGGCATTGGAGGGTGCTTCATCCCTTTCTTTTGCCTCCAAACTGCCCAAGCTGAGGAGCAATGGGGAGAATGCAGAGCAGCTGGGTTGGCTGTCCTTCCTCACAACTTGGAGGAGAGACATTTCCTACTCACCAGACAAAGCCAGATAAGCCCACAAGGCCGTCATGGCACTGGGAGTGGTGCCTGTGACAGTTGGGGACCACTTGCACTGCTGGAGTTGTCATCTCTGCTGCTTTGCCACTGATGTCACAGACACCTGCATTTCGAACACTCCATCCTCCGCTGCTCCTGCTTCCTCCCTGCTGGCCCCCATCCTGCTGCCCCCTCCCCCAGGCAGTGTATGTGTGACTCTCTGCTCACTGCCAGCCCTGTAAAATCCATCTGGAAATAGGGAGTCAAACAGCCATTTTTCTGGAGCATAGGACAGGAAATTTTGCCTTTGGGCTGCTGCTGTTGATAATGTGTGAGCAGATCAAAATCTTTTCTCTTGCCCAGATCTGTGTGTGCTTGGCTGATCCATTAAGACTGCATCCACAAAGCATTAAACAGGGCTCCAGACCGTGGCAGAAAACAGTAGGAAGAAAGGTGATGGAGAGAAAATGGTTTGAGGGATTGATACTTTTCTTACACAAAACTCATTAGGAGGCATTTTTGGTCTGGAAGTGCAGCAGGAAGAACATCCAGACACCTGTGAGAAGGCAGCGAGCTGTCAGCTGGCTCTCTGGACACTTAGTTGACCTGTGTGTGCTAACTGAGCTGGCCCTGGTTACTGGACCTGAATGGTGTCACAGTGTGCATGGCAGGACAGACAGTGACCCTGACTCATGTTTTGGGGCATCATTTTCCTATGGTCTAGGTTACTCTCAGCTCCTAAATACTTATCCTCCAGTAATCTCACCCTACAGCACTGCTACCATGACAGGTATTTATTATATCTGTTTTCCTTCCTCTCATCAGGACCTGCAGTCCCCAGCTTGGCTTTAACCTTTTGGATAAATGAAGAGAAACAGGTTTTCAACCAGAAGCAGCCCAACATTGAGCCAGTAGAGAGACTGCTCACAAGGTGAGAAGTTGCATGAAGCATGTCTGGGAAGGGAAGAGCTGAATGCTGAAAATTTGGGGTGTACCATGCTGCATACTCCACACTCCTGCCTCTTCTGCTCTTTCAGTAAATAGATTCTGCTTCCAGGAAGATCTGTAGGCAGAGTATTGCAAAGATGAAACACAGCCCTGTGGTATCTAATACCCTTTCAAAAAGACCCTGTCCAAAATGAAATCAATCTTGTGTATTTTTCAGCAAAGAATATACTCATAATGTTAAAAGACATAAACCAAAGTATGGCTTTTTCTTCTTTTTGTGCTGACAATATTTGACAATATTTGGGTCAGTTTGCTGCTTTGAGGTGCTTTTGAGTACCTTTGTTTGTACTGCAAATGTTTTTCAGCCCTGAGTGTTGTAAATAAAACTTTATGAATTGGTATAACCAGTGTAGTGGTGTCTTCCAAAATCTGCAGATCAGCTGAAACAAAACCTAAGGGGTTTAACCTGCTGCGTCACATCCTATTCCATGTGACAGGATGATGTTCAGTCTGTAAGCAATGCTGTCTAGCCCATTGTACCTCACACTCTAGCATGAATTTCCAATGTGTGTCTCCAAATGAGTATAACCCATGAAAAACCAGGCCCCTCCAAATGTTTCAGTCTAAAAGTTAATAAAACAGTTTATCATTCCACTCAGCTGTTTATCTGTTCTGTAGATGAAATCTAAGTACAATTTACTGCAGAGCCTTCTTTTTAAGGAAAAGGGCTATGACTGGAAGGAAGAAAGAAAATAAATGGTCTGCTGGGTAGGGGTGGATGTTTCTGTGGTGTTGGCTGATTTCTTCCATGATCAAGCATGCACTGGCTGAAGAGCAGTGATTCACAGGCAGCAGGAGGAGAAGTAGCTACAGTGGGAATTATTAAGGAAAGCAGTCATGATGTTTCTCTAACCTTGCTAGACATGGGAACTTTGAAGGCAACCAATGGGTCTTGCCCTTTAAGGCTGTAACTTTTGACAGAGGATCCCCTTTGCAGTCTGTGCCGCAGTGGCCTCCCATCCTTAAGTCACATTCCCTTCCCACTCACCTTAGTCTCCATGCCCTCACTGTGCCCTGAGAAGATACCAAGAGGCTGTCTTCTGTGCTGTCAGCTCATGGTGGGTGACATGCAGCAGGTCTTGGTGGTCTCCCTGTCTGGACTTCCCCCTCAGAGAAGCAGAGAGTTATTCATTGCTAGTTCCTCTGTTCACTCCAGCAGGTGACAGGACCATGGGTGACATGCAGAAGGGCAGCCTTCATCAGGAAATTCATCAGGAAAGTTCAATGAGAGCTGTTCCCCTCCATCTGTTCCCCTCCAGGAAGCTCACAGGAGATTCTTTCCAGGAGGCTGATCAAAGACAGGACCACAAGCAGGAGCTGGAAATAGAAAGTGAGATGGGGACATGTTTTCCAAAGAGATGGGGAATGGTACCTCCTTATGGGATGGAAATCTGGGAGTCCAAGGACAGTGGTAAAGCCCACATCACCAACCCTATCCTTGCTGTGGACGAGTCAGACCTGCCATGTGTGGGAATAAGGCCATTTGGATTCAGCAGGTGGGGGAGAAAAACAACAAGTGTCCCGAGTGTGGGAAGAGCTTCAGCCAGAGTTCATAGCTGAGTCAGCACCAGAGGATCCATCTGGCAGAGAAACCCTTCAGCTGCTCCAAATGTGGGAAGAGTTTCACCTGCAATTCGGACCTGATCAAACACCATGGATCTACACAGGGGAGAAGCCCTACCAGTGCAGCAAGTGTGAGAAGACCTTCAGCCAGAGGTCTAATGTGATCAGGCACCAGCGCACCCACACAGGAGAGAGACACTACCTGTACAATAAATGTGGGAAGAGCTTCAGCCAGAACTCGCATCTCATCTTCCACCAGCGAAGCCACAAGGGTGAGAAACCCTTTAATTGCCTGCGGTGTGAGAAAAGCTTCAGTGACTGCTCCTCCCTGATCATACATTGGATGGTCCACACCGGAGAGAAGCCCCACAGGTGCCAGGACTGTGGGAAGTGTTTCTGGGACAGCTCAGCCATCATTCGGCATCAGATGATTCACACGGGAGAGAAACCCTACAAGTGCACGGAGTGTGGGAAGACCTTCTGGCAGAGCTCCTCACTGGTGGCACACATGCGAACACACATGGGTGAGAGGCCCTACAAGTGCCCCGTGTGCAGGAAGGGCTTCAGCCAGAGCTCAGCGCTCACCACTCACTGCCAGATCCATGGGGGAAAGGCCTTGCCTATGTGCCACGGTGGCCTCCTGCCCAGCCCCTACCAATGCATTGATCATGGCTAGAGGGGCAGCAACCACTCCACTCTGGCCAAGCACCAGAGCCCGCACACTGAGGAGCGGCCCTACATATGCATGGCGTGTGGGGACAGCTTCCACTGGAGCTCATCTCTCAACATGCACCTGAGGATCCACCATGGCAAGAGACCCTACAAACGTGAGGAGTGTGGGAAAACGTTCCAGCACAGCTCACCCCTCGGTGCCCACCTGAGGATCCACGTGGGAACCAAGCCCTACAAGTGTGTTGAGTGTGGTAAAACCTTCCTGAAAAACTCAACACTTAAAGTGCATTTGAAAATCCACATAGCCAAGAAACTGTATAAATGTCTGGTGGATAGAAGAATCCTCACCTGCTGCTCACTTCTGCCATAAGCCTGGAGTGGATGTTCAGAGCAGGAACATAAAGTAACTTTTGAGGATACCTGAATGCATGGCAAGAACCACGGTGGGAAGAGAGTGACTGGAGATATGATACATCTGGTGTTTGGGCTCAGTGCTTAACCCCAGAGGCACAAAAAACTTCAGGAGATCTGGAAATGGAGTTACTCCCAAGAGTCGAGTGCTGGGGGTTTAGGAAGAGTGCCAGGAGCCGGAGGAATGAGCACCAGCTTCAGGGTAAATGGGGACTGTGAATATATGCTAGAATAACTGGGAGAATTGGGCTTGTAAAATACAGCTAAGGTGAAGATCAAAATAAAGTGTTCCAGGTTGGTTCTGACTCAAAACTTTGGCTTTTTAGATGCCGTGATAGTCTTAGGAACTCTTTTACTATTACCTTCCCTTATTTTTCATGAGCAGAGTAAGTTTACACAATGTTTGAGAAGGTATTTCCAGATCTTTTCCGTGTGAGATTTTGGAGCTGAACTTCAATCTGTTTGTCTTTTCTTTCTATTTGCCAAATCTTACATGGGATAAAGAATTCCTACCTCATGATAGCTAGGTAACACAGAACTCTAATGGCTGTTTCCAGAAAACCTGGATGCAGAAGCACTTCCAGTTGAAAAGCAGTCTGTAGCTTCTCCCAGATTTGTTGTTGCTGATTTGAAACTCCTTCCAACTTGGGACATCAACAAAACATGGACAGAAATGTAGCCTTATATTATTTAACCCAAAAAGAAAGGATTTGCCCCCAGATGGCCTAGTCTGAACCAGTACACAGTGAGTTCTCATTGCTGGCCCAGAGACTGATTGCAATTGTCTTGTTCTTTTTATGCCACCCTTAGGTCACTGTTGTTTCCAGAGTATTAACATATACAGTTCGGCATTTAAGGACGATGTATTATATAAATTTCTTCTATTTTGCAATGTTTTATTACACACGTTTTCATCCTAAATAAAAACTTTTTTTTTTCCTTTGTAATCTAATTTTCTGTCCCTGCGTCTGACGGGAAGGAATGGGGAAGAGGGGTGAGCAGCGGGTCGGGTTTGGGAGCTCGAGTAGAGCGGGGTGTGTGCGTAGACGGTAGTGCCGGGCGACCCTTCCGCCGCGTCACGGGAAGGGGCGGGGATGGCCTCGGCGCTCTGTTCGAAGCCGGGCGGGATGGAGAGCGGGCCGGCAGCGGGCCCTCCGCTGGGCCGGTTCCCGTTCCCCTACACTCCGTACCGCATCCAGGAGCAGTTCATGGAAGCGCTGTACGGCGCGCTGGAGGCCGGCCGGGTTGGCATCTTCGAGAGCCCCACGGGCACGGTGAGGCGGCGGGGCCAAGGCGCGGTTGTGGCCGAGCGGGGCCTCTGCGGTGGCAGCAACGCTCTTCATCTCGTTTGCTCTCCGTGACAGGGAAAATCGCTAAGCCTCATCTGCGGGGCCCTGTCGTGGCTCCGGGACTGGGAGGAAAAACGGCGGCAGGAGGAGGCGCGGCTGCTGGCGATCGGGGCCGGCGTGCAGGACGGGCTGACCCCGCAGCAAGCACGGCCGGGCAGCGCGGACACGGCCGGGCAGACGGACTGGGTCACGGCCTTCGTGCACAAGAAAGAGGAGCGGGACATGGTGGACAGGCTGAAGGTGGGAAGCGCTTGTGTGTAGAGGACGGGTGAAATAACGTAGAAGGGATCGGGAGGGCTGATACCATATAGTCACAGAATGGCTGGGGCTGGAAGGGACCTCTGGGAGTCACCTAGAACAGCCTCTCTGCTTGAGCAGAGTCCCTAGAGGGCGATACCCAGTGTCCAGGCGGCTTTTTAGCATCTCCTGGGAAGGGAACTCCACCACCTCTCTGGGCAAACTGTTCCTGTATCCTGAATGAGGAGTGGAAAACACGTGAGGCAAATTTGGTGGTGGTGTGTCTTCGCCCAAAACAGGAAACTATATTGCTTTGAGCAGAGTAACACTCAGTAGGCGAGCACTCCGGGAGAACAGCACCCTGTACTGGCAATTTTGTTTCCATTAGTCTTTTTTCTATGCCCAGAGCCTAAGTAGTAATACTAAGCATTGAGGACTAAATCCACTTCATACTGCCTAAACTCTCCCATTTTTGTAGGAACAGCAGATCAGAAGGAAAAAGCGAGAGGATTGTCTTGAGAAAATTCGGCACAATGCGCAGTTAAAATACGCAGCAAAGAGGAAGGTGAGTTATTCCACAGGAATCAGAACTTTCCATTTTGGTTACCTTCAGTGTTGTTCATACTTGCTTATGTGTGATTTCACACTGACTTTTCCAACCCACCTGTTTGAGGAGCTCTTTGTATGAGGTTTCTGAAATTGGTCATCTGAAATTATTTGTTAGATTTTCTTTTAAAAGTATAGATGTGAAAAACAATTTGTGCATTGATAATTTCCTGTGACAGTTTTTGTGTGTGGGCAGAAATGATGAGAGTTCTGATTGCCTTCCGGCCTTCTGCTTTGCTTTTAAAAGCTTTAATACTCTGAGGTTTTTTTGGAAAGATCTCTGTTTTATGGACATGTGTGAACAGTCTGTACTTCTGGAATAGAAATGGTATTAAAGTTCACAGATATATATTTCCTCTCATTTAAATGCATGAACTGGCCTCAGTGCTCTTGATGCTTTTTGATTATATGAGTCAAAATTCCCAGAAATAATCAGTTCAGGTCCCCAAATAGACAGATCTATTAGGCTTCCAGGCTATTAATTTCTAGTGTGCTCTATCTCAAATACTATGTAATATTTTGGTCAACTCCTGTCAAAAGGATATGACAGAAATAGTAAGGAATGGCAAATAAAAAACAAATGGAACAATGAACTTGTCTCTTAAAAGAGGATGAAGAGCATGTGAAATGAGAAGCATGATGAAAAGCAAGAAAGCAACTGAGAGAAATATGGAAATTTGGAAAAGTGACTGATTCATCTTTTCCGTAGTGCTTACTAACTGCATTTTCTGTATAATTCCATGGTAATAAAATGCTCAGTGACTTTGGAAGATACTATTTTGAGATGGAAAAAATTAACTTTTCTTTGATGTGACACAGAAGTTAATCAGAAAACTGTTCTTCAGCAGTTCAACTGTATTTTTGTAGAGAGGTAGACTTATGTTAGAGTAACAGTCATACAACTGGAGAAAAAACAACAAGAGAAATCTTGTTCTAAACCAGATGCTGAGCTGATTCTATCTTTGAGTTAAATGTGCACAGGGTGTTTGATTATGTCCTTACATGTTTGTTTGTTTAGGTTTATTTACACACTATTTTCTCTCAGGCAGACATCTTTTATGGACCACTTTAAGGAGCTAATACTGGATTACATGAACATTTTATTGAGGGTCTATCAGTTCAGCAGGCCTTTTGCAGAAAAGGTCCTTTATGTTTCCCCTTCATAACCGTCTGTGTGGGCAAGTCTTTGGTTGTTGGAAACAGCTGCCTTCTGTAGGGTTGAACAGCTTCAGCCTTCTCTGAGGGACTGTGCTGACTTCTGACCTGTTCATGCCATAAAGCAACCCCTGTGCTACTCTCTTTTTATATGGGAAATACTGTGCCTTTGTGTTCCTTCTAGCGATGCGAGGAGGATGAGGCAAAGCACCTTCTTCAGCTCAGCAAGGAGGCTCTTTCACAGGGAGCTGGAGAGAGTGCTCTAGACCAGCTGGATCACAATGAGGAGGAGCTGATTCTTGCTGAATATGAGAGCGATGACGAAAAGAAAGTGGTATCTGAGTAAGGACAGGGACTGAGGGGATTCCATGCCAAGGAAACATTTTCTGTCTAAATTTTGTGTTGCCCTGATTAAAGAAGTTGTGCAGATTTTATTAAAAATTGTTTCTCACCTTTTCAAACAGTGTAAGGTGGTTGTTGTTCTGGGGTTTTATTTAATTGGTTCTTTGGGGGAATTTCAGTCTGGTTTGTTTTGGTTTTTTAAACTTTTGTCAGACTGATCTGAGTGACTTGAAGTGCTTTCTGAGAAAGTGCATCTTAAAACGTGTGGCAGTGTCCTGCCTTTATCCATGCCCAGCTTCCCAAAGAGTGTCTCTGGATGCTGAGTGAATTACTCGAGATCAAGTTCCTTGCATTAGAAAAGCAGAGTGGAACTCAGGACACCAGAGGAAGCTGTCAGTTCTTCAGATTAGCACTGGCATCTTTTGATACTCTAAAGGCAGAGATGTTCACATTTCTGAAAACAGAGCTCTGGCGTGAAAATCCTATGGGCACTTTTCTCTCTCATGCAATTCCTTTATGCAGAAAGCCAGAAGCCATACTTCAGCACAAAAAATCAAACACATTTAAATTACAAATTTACTAATTAGTGTCTAGACAGATCTTTCTGCCTTAAAAATTGAATTTCACTTAACTACTTTTTTTATGCATAGTTAGTTTATCAAACATTGAACTGCTGTTGCCTTTGAGGAGCTCTATGGCAGCTGAATGCTTTCCTGAAGCCCTTCTTTATGCAATATCTGGAAAGTAGTAAATTGCTTCTAATGGGAAAGCTTTACAAAAATAAATAAATAAGCTCACCAAAGAATAGTATAGCACTGATTAGCTCATGCCTGAGCCTTAAGAGGCCTCTGAATCAAAAGAAAAACAAAATCTTGAACTGGGAAAAAAGGCACAGCCCAGGAGAGATTTCTCCTTTAAAGAGAAAGGCTTGACTTGATTATGCACACTTACGCTGTTCTTAAAAAGTTAAACTTTGTTTTACCACCTGAGATGAGTTCTGAGGCTCTTTTTGAGATGACTTAATCATCTATCTTGAGACCTCACTCTTGTGGTGGAGCATCATTTGATTCTTACTGTCAGTGGTGTGCTGAAAGGAAACTGAGCTTTCTCTTTTCTTAGGCTGGAAGAAGATGATGATTATTTGGAAGAGGAGCATGTGACTAAGGTGAGATGAGGAAATTAAATAGTACCACTTCATAGAATAGTGTACGAGTGAGCAGAATTATGGCTTCCTTGCACCTTTCCAACAGTCAGGCAGTACAGAAGGATTTAGGAACTAGGTTCCAAAGCCTGCCAGGTTTGTTGATAAAGACAGCTAGTTCTGCTGTGCTCATCTCCTTCTGGACTACACTGCCTACTTACGCAGCTTGCTGTGCTAGCACTGCTTAGTTTTTGCTGTGGCTTGCTGTAAAAGCACACAGCAAGAAATAGTTTTTATTACTCTCCCATGGTGAGTCCCTGTTTTATAGAGACCTTCAAAAATTAAAGGGAAACAAAGGCAAAGGAGAAAACAAAGATGGGGCTTTTAGCCTCAGCAATTGTAAGGTGACAGTCAAACATGTGCCTTCCCCTTGTGCTTTTGGAGGCTTGAGCAAGGTGAACCTTGCTGAGGTGCTTGGCTGCTTCCTTATAGGCTTGTTCATAGGTAGAGATTGGTTTCCATGTTCTTCTTGTCTTCCCTTTGTTCTTCCTCATTGCAGATCTACTACTGCAGCCGCACTCACTCCCAGCTGTCCCAGTTTGTGCGTGAGGTGCAGAAAAGTCCTTTTGGCAAAGACACACGTCTGGTCTCCTTGGGATCCAGGCAGGTACGTGATGGTGTTCTCAGGGACCCAGAACACATTGCCAGGAGCTGTGTGGATCTGGTGCCACAGAAGTCACCTTGGGGACTGGCTGAGTCTCCTGTTGAAAAACTAAGGCAGCCATGGGTCGCAAGACAGATCTGTGTGATGTACATTTTTCTGTGAACTCTGTTTTGGTCATTTACCCTTTGATATAAACACAAGAATATATTTTTCTTTTGCTAATAGGGAGTATTACAGATGTGTGAATCACTGAGAAGGTGTTCCTCTTAGTAGACTAGTACTTCTGGCAGCATTTTTTAGAAGCTGTTGTGTGGCAGTGAGCCCTCTTTTTCTCATTTTTTTTCTCCTAAGTTTCTGTGAGTTTTGAGCATGTTTGTAGCAGTTAGTATGTACAATGTCTGACTGGTAGACTTCTCCTTTTTGGAATCTGGCCTGAGACTGCTTTAAAGAAAATTTTTTGCTTTACAGCACAGGGTGAACATGAGGGCACTCAGCTGTGAATTGACTCCCTTCCTCTTCCTCTCTTTGTACGTGCCAGAATCTGTGTGTGAATGAGGAGGTGCGACGCCTGGGCACTCTCCAGCTTATCAATGACCGCTGCATGGAGATGCAAAAGAACAAACATGGTAAGAATTCTCCCAAGCCTGGGGAAGCAATTCCTAATAAAGGTATCATGAGAGTGCGGAGACAGCTGGCACTGCCACTCAGTTCTAGCAAGAGTAGTAGAAGCTTGGAAATTACAGGTTGGAGGAACAGGAATCCTTGGTGCTTTTCTTGATCTCCAGGCTATGCTGAGATTGGGATGAATTTTCTGAGTGTCTTAAGCTAGTCAGGACTTTTGCACAGAAAGATACTTGTGTTTGTTAACTCAGTACTAGAAATGTTGGAAAATGTCACATGCTAAATCTAACTGGCAAGAGTAGTGTCCACTGTGGAGATGGAAATGTTACTGCTGAAAAATTTTTAAACAGCTGACAGGTCAGGAATACACAGGACAAAGCTTGCTTTGAAATCCATGAGGGTCTGCAAAGTGGTTATTCTAGGCTGTTGTGTGTGTTGCTTGTACCCTTCTTTTCATTCTGCTGTTAGAAAAGAAGAGCAATGAGGAGAATGAAGGGAAGAAGAGACGTGTGAGTCGCACCATGTGCCCATTTTATTCCTATGAGCAAATGCAGTTTCTCCGTGATGAAGTTCTAGTGGAAGTGAAGGATATTGAGCAGTTGGTGTCCTTGGGAAGGGAGACCAAAGCCTGCCCATATTATGGGAGTCGATTTGCCATCCCTGCTGCTCAGGTAAGGTGTAACAGTTTTAGTGGCATTAATGCCAGGCACTCTACGAATGAACTGATGTCCTGCTCCCTCTAGTTACTTAGATTGGGTGAGTCTGTAAACAGGCTCTGTTTCTGTCAGCTGTAGTTTTGCTCAGAAAGCAAAGGAAAATGCAAATTCCCATCAGAAGTTCATAAGGATGCTGTATGTCTCAGCATTTTGAAATACTTGAACAGTTCAGCAAGTGTGAGACAATAGTGACATACAGGTGTTCTCTTAGCTCTTACACCACTCTTCCTTGCTGGGTTTTCTCTGAAGACATGCTTTCAGTGCTCCAGAGGAGATTTAGAAGGTAACCTGAGCCCATATGCAATTGTAGCATAATCATTTCTCTTCAGCTTACATCCCAGTGCCCCTCTCAAGCATGTGCTCCTGGTTTTGTTCCTACCTTTCCCATAATAAGAGTAAGTCATGTGGCTGAATTCTGCATGGCCCTCTGATACAGGCTGTTAATGAGTGGTTGTAGAATGCCTTAAGTTTGTGAGGATGAGAACTGGAATCAGGGCAATGTGTGCTTCTCCTGTAGCTGGTGGTGCTGCCCTATCAGATGCTTTTGCATGAGCCTACCAGGAACGCTGCCGGGATCAAGCTGAAGGACCAGATTGTGATCATTGACGAGGCCCACAACCTCACAGACACCATTGCCTGTATCCATAGTGCCGAGGTCAGCGGCTCTCAGGTGAGTCACAGCCTGGCCTGCTAATGGAGAGGGAGGTCTGCTTCCAGCAGTGCCCTTTCTTTTCTTCTTTGTAACAACAGCTTCTGTTTTCTGTTTGTGTAGCTGTGCTGTGCCCACTCCCAGCTGTCGCAGTACATGGAGCGATACAGGTGAGAATCTTGGGGAAAAACAGCTCAGCAGAGGCAAGGTGCCTTGGCTTGCCTTGTGGCTGCAGGGTATTTCTTGCTTTTCCCCAGTGGAAAGTTACTGCATCAAGAGTTCTGCAGATGAAAAGACACTTTCTTCATTATCTCTGTCTGGAATCCATCTAAGTTATACTCCTGGGGCTGGTATTAAGCAGGGAGAAGGGAGTACCCTGAGGATTCTGTTTTCCCCTTAAACACTCAGTTCCTTTCCCAATATCTCCCTCTAATCACTTCTTACTTTGTGATGCAGAGATTCAAAAGATTCAGTCTTTCATGTCTCTCCCTTAATCTTTCATTGTGCTGACTGGCATTACGATAGAAAAAGGAAGCTCTGAGGACGAGGAAGCTATATGTGAGTTTTGGCTCTGCATCTTGCCATCCCTGCAGTAGCTAATTGTGTTCAATGCTAATAACTCTGAATTTTTTGAGCATTATTGCAACAGGGTCTTGAGGCATCACTGCCATTGTAATAAACCAACTATAATTAATATGCGAGGAGAAGTGCAATGGTAGGAACAGTGTGGGGAGCATGGGCAAATGCTTTGGAATGACCTTGGGCAGGATGTCCAGAAGACTGCCCTGTCACAAACAGGGAAAGTGAACTTGGAAGAAATCTTAGTTCCTGTCTCTCCAAAATGAAGAAGAGTTCATGTACTTGTTTCTGCAGCTCAGCTGCTTCAGTTAGTCCCTGAAGAGGTTTTGGGGCCTAAACATGACTAATTTTTCACAGGAAATGTTTGAAGGCAAAGAACTTGATGTACATTAAGCAGATCCTGTATTTACTGGAGCAGTTTGTGGCCGTGCTGGGAGGTAAGCAAACCTCTTGTGTCTCCAGGGATACTGATAAACTCTGAGCTAGTTAGTACTTCCTCAGGACACTGTCCCCCTTCCTCCTCTGCAGAGACTGCAGGGAAGTGTTGCTTATGTATAGGTTCAGATGCCAGTAGTTTTATTTCTCAGGCTGGTTTGTACATGGGGAAGTTGACTGGTATTTATTTGAACCCTCCTCTTTGTTTCACTAGCTGAGGAGCAGCAGATGACATTGTAAATTGGTAGAGGCAGTTTCCTTCTCTGCGTGGTTTTGAGATCCAGTTGGAGTGGGGATGATATAAGATGCTAAGTGAGGAATACAGCAGATGTATAACAGATGTATACCAGTGCAGCACAAGAACTGCATGAAATAAATCTCTAGGTCATCTGGTAACAAGGCCTCTATGTGTGTCAACATGCATCTGCAGAATGAATCTTTCTTGAGAAGTGCCTTTCCTTTGTGAGAAAATATTATTTTGCTTTGATTTTAGGTCTACAGGAATTTGCAGGGCTCCTTTTCTCCAATGGTCTGTTTGCTAGACCTTAGTGTGTCTTGAGGCAGCCATGTCCTAAGTTCATATAGAACTTCCTCCATGCCAGGGGAAATGCAGCCCTTTGGGGCAGGGGCTGCAAAGTGAGATGTGAGGTGGGTGTTAAACACTAGGTCATAGAATGCAGTGAGTGGCAGCAATTAATCCTGTTCTGGCTGTCAGGCTCTGGGCATGTAGATGTCCTTAGGTTTTTCCCCTCCTCCCTGCCTGCCAGCCTCTGTGCTTCCCAGGTCTCTCCTGCTGCATTGAGGAGGGTGAGGGATGTGTTGCAGTCCCTTCCCTTCATCTTTGCAGCATGATGACTATATAGGGTGTGAGCGTTTCTGATCACCCACCCTACTTGCTGCTTCCTGCCACAGAAGGAAATGTAGGTGGTGTTCCTTAGGACACAGCAGCAAACTTGTTCTACAATGTAGGGCTACTCTACAGGGCAAATTAAAACTGAGTGGGAGCTGGTGTTTTGTCTGTATAGCTATATTTTGCAGATGTGTAGTTACTTCTTGAATTTTTTGCACTGTACCCATCAAGCTCAGTCTTTAGTTTCCTGCTTAATTTTGAGATAGATTCAAGCCTTCCTTGAATTGATTTCATGCTTTACAGGTAATGTGAACCAGAATCCTGGATGTCAGGCAGTTTCTGAAACAGGTAAGCCTGGAGTGAACTCCTGTGGTATGGAGGTATCAGTCAGGGACATGGGTGTGGGCAGTAAGGGGTGCAGGCCTAGCAGCAGCTAATAATTTCTTTTCCCCTTCTCCCTCTTTTCTTTCAGGGACAGTATTAAAATCCATCAATGACTTTCTATTTCAGAGCCAGACTGACAATATCAACCTCTTCAAGGTAATGCAAACATTGTCTGTTAGGGCACAGGTGGTGGTGACTTGCTTGAGATTATTTGGAGTGTGTGTGAGAGCTGGAAGTGGAGCCAAAGCCCACATAGCAGAATCTGCTTTCTAGCTGTCTGTAGGCAAAGTGAGACTGTCAGGGCTGTGGATGCAGAAATTTTGCTACTCCAGTAACCTAACTCCCCCCTTGAACCTCTTAACACAGCACATTAACACTGTGTGTTTCCACTCTGGAATGCCGTTGTAATAAACTCTTGTCTGGCTGGTGGTGCCCATGAAGAATTGTGCACCTCTCCACAAAAGCACAGCAAGTGACAGCCTTGCTGGACAGGGATCAAGTACAGCAGGATGGGAGAAAGGGTGCTGAATGCCAGTTCATTTTCCTGTCTTCCTCCAACAGGTTCAGCGGTACTGTGAGAAGAGCCACATCAGCAGGAAGGTACTTGCCCTGAGGTTTCATGGTCAGCAGTGTTCCAGTGCTGTTTCACACCTGGAGTTTGAGATAAAAGCAGCTGGATGGGAGCTTGTCTTCTCCATCCTGTTCTGCAAACAAAATGGTTCCTATAAAAAGTACTATATGGGCAGATTAACTTTTGCTTATCCAGAAAAGAAACATACAATATGGTTTACCACGGTATTCCAGTGGGTGCCAGTTCTGTGCTGTGTGGCCTCAAATTTGCCAGCCAAGTAGGCTGCATTGTACTAGACGAAGAGACATCAGAAACTTGTTTTGCTTTTGATTCAGTAGGTGTAGGAAAGTAATGGGAGCTGATACACTCTGATTAGGCTGGTTTGTGAACACCGACTGAGGAACTTAATTTGTGGCAGGTCAGCAAACCTGCCTTTATCTTCTCTGATTCCTGCAGTTGGTAGTCTTAGTCTTTCTGGTTTTTGCTTGGCAGCTTTTTGGGTTTGTGGAGCGATATGGGCGCCCTGCCTCAGCTGTGAAAACCAACAAAGAGAACCAGAAGCTGGCTGGTTTGCAGAACTTTCTTCTGACCCTTCAGCATGGATCTGATAAAGAGGGTGAGTTCAAGCATCTTCTCCTTGTGCATCTGTGGGCAGAGTGAGGATGTGGAACCTGCAGCTCTCTGTGTGAGGAAAGAGGGGAGGCAGATTTGCAAAATGAGAGACTGAAGAAGGTGTCCTGCATGGGTGTTTCTTAACAGGTCTCACTAGCTGATCTAGGCAACTGCACATTGGCAAGTGCATTCATCAAGCTGAATGATGTAATTCCATGTTCACACCACATGCAGTCAAACTTTGCACTTCTGTGACCTGCTGGCTCTGGGACCTGAGCTACTGTGTGTAGCAGCTCTGCTTAGTAGTGCCACCCACAAAAACCAGATCTTTCCTTTTTTTTTTTTTTTTTTTTTTTAATTAAGCAATGAGACAGAATTTGGGTTTTCTGCTTTAATGGGTATTTGTTCTCTTGTTCTCTGCCTGCATATGTAGGCCAGGTATTGTGTTTCTGTCTGTAAAGCATGTTTTGTGCTTAGCCCTTGTCTTTAAAAGTGTGGCCTAAGTTGCCTGCCTCTCCTTTCCTTTTTGGACCAACAGGTACCTCCCAAAGCCCTCCCGTGGAGGCTGATCACGACCAGCTCCGAACTGCCTCTCCACTGATGCAGATTGAAGGATTTCTCTCGGCCCTCACAAATTCAAACCAAGATGGCAGAGTCATTCTCAACAGGCAAGGTACTGGAAAGGTTGAACTGGGGAGAGGTGGCATGAGTCAGTAACAAGCAGGGTGCTTCATTGGTACTGAAGGAGGAGATATGAGTCTGTGGGGAACCTGCAACAACATTTGTGTCATCTGTGATGTAGGTTGGCAGGCTTGGTCTGTCTGAGGATGCTTATGTTCCCAAGGGAATTTTTAACCAAGGGCATTGGGGCCAGGGTTTGCCGAGGTCTGCTCCCACTTTGGACGTCAATTTTTGTCCTGCAATTTACTTCACCTGTTGTACAGCTCCAGGGAGATTAGGAAGCAGAAGGTAACTTCCAGGTTGGCATTACCTGCTGCTGCCTCTGTCTGTGTTGAACAGCAAGTTCTTACTTTGAGAGGTGGGTACTTGCCAGAGTGCCCAGGTCAGGAGGAAGAATCTCTCATATCTCTGAGTATGTGTCACAGCTAGCTCCTGAATGCTCTTCTCTCCTTTTCCCAGGCACAGTTGGTCAGAGCAGCCTCAAATTCCTCTTGCTGAATCCAGCTGTCCACTTTGCCAAGGTTGTGGAAGAATGCCGTGCTGTCATCATTGCTGGAGGCACCATGCAGCCGGTGAGGGAATAAGGATGCTGTGCTGGGGTCTCAGGAGGTCGGTGGTGCTATCTGCAAGCTGGGGTGGAAAGAGAGCAGCTAGTGGTAGGTTAGAACGAGCAGTGGGACGGTCTCGTTGCTCTGCAGGGCCAGGGATCCCAGCGCGGGGGAAATCCCACGCCACGGGGGTCTCTGCGGAAAGTCAGTGCCGCTGTCTGCGGGCAGAGGGCGCTGCCGGTCCTCTGCTGCGCCGGGCGGAGGTTCTGGCTGGGCTGGGGCTGCCCTTGACCAGCAGTGCTGGTGCTGCAGGTGTAAAGCTTTTTTGGGACACTGGTACTTTACTTGTCTTTGTTTTGTGGATCTTAGGTGACTGATTTCCGAGAGCAGCTGCTGTGCTGTGCTGGCGTGGACCCTGCCCATATAGTGGAGTTCTCCTGTGGTGAGTGTGCTGGGTTGGCAGGGAGGGCTCAGCAGCTGCAAGGGCTGCAGTTTGCCTTTAACACTATTCTCTCAGCACTCAAAGCAATGTGGCATCTTTCTTAAAAATCAGGGCAGCAAAGGAGTGTAAGTTCCCTTTCACTCTGAGCTTCCCCTGTGGTCTTGACTGGTGCTGACAGGCAGTGTTCCATGCCTTCTTCCCAGGGGCTCAGGGGATGGAAGTTGGAGCAGCTGAGTGACTTAGGTCCTTTGGCTTAGCCAGGCAATGTTTGTCTCTGTCACTAGAATGCAATTAAAGTTCTTCAGCTCATGGGGTTTGTGGCAACAGCAGTGATGTTGATTCTCACTACTTTTTTTTGTCCCCAGGACATGTGATTCCTCCAGAAAATATTTTACCCATCATCCTCTGCAGTGGTCCTTCCAACCAGCAGCTGGAGTTCACTTACCAGACCAGAGACCTGCCTCAGACGGTCAGTTTGTCCTTTGTTCCCTTCTTTGAGATCTCTTTTTTGCTTCACATACTTATATTTCGGCACAGGGTACACTCTCTGTTTAAGAGGTGGGCTGAGCAAAAGCTATGGCAAAGGCAATCCCAAACCATAGGAGCAGCTGCAGGTGTTTTGGCACTTCTTCCTGTGGCAGGCCAGTGAGCACCCAAGGCTAGACACTAGGTCTGCTCTGCCCCGGCTGAATCTCAACCAGATGTGCTAACCAGCTCTCAACATTTGTTCTAGTGGGACAGCTTCCATCCACTGAGGCAAAATGTCCTTTTCTGAATGACCACGGCTCCAAAACCATAACGGAAACCCTGGTGTAGGGAAGAACGCCAAGCAGTGAAGAGCTTTTTAGTGATGCCCAGCTCCCCATGGGAGTTCTCACAGACCTGGCATATTTCCCACATTTTTTCCTCCCCTAAGGCATGCCATAAGGAAGGTGATCCTGGTATTGAACAGAGAATGGGAGTGGCATTAGCTGGGGCTCCTGTCAGCTGCAATATGCTCTAATCTCTCTTGCAGATGGATGAGACAGGTCGAATCCTTTGCAACCTGTGCAATGTGATCCCAGGAGGTGTGGTGTGCTTCTTCCCCTCCTACGAATATGAGAAGCAGGTGTACAGACACTGGGAGAAGACAGGGCTGCTCTCCCGCCTGGCAGCCAAGAAGAAGGTGATTGTGCAGCCAGGACAGTTGGTACTTTCCATGGAGGTGTCAAAAACCAAACAATTCCATACGCATTCTGGACATCTCTCTGAGTTGTTCCCATAGTCTGCCAGCAGAGCAGAATGGATGTTTATCCAGCTAATCCCTCCAGTAACAAATAAATTACACTTCCTGGGCAACTGAGCACTCAGCTGCGATCTAAATGAGATTGATTGCAGCTATACATTCTTGAAGTGCACACTCTGTGTAGTGGCCATGGGGGCAGACAATCTTTACTTTCCATAGCCAGCAGGCTTGTTCTCTTGTGGCTGGGAGGGGCTGTTCAGGTTGAGCTCCTACAGGGAATTTCTTTTTCTCAGGCTCGTCTATATGTCCCTTGAGCACCAACCAGCACAGCCAAAGGCTATGCAGAGTGAGACAACAGTGCAGTTCGTAAGACAAATGGCATTTTGCTATCTACTAGAAGTAGAGATGAGAACTGGAAGACTAGCAGTGGTGACTCCCGCTGAAGGAGCAATGAGAAACATTGAATAGGGAGATCACTGCAAATATTAAGTCTTTGCAATGACTCTCACAGGTATTTGAAAGCTGGGTATTGAAAGTGAGGCAGTTCAGGTTGCAGTGCAGGGATCTTGGATCATGTGGCAGGGGAAAGAAAAATTACATATACCCTGGTTGTGACTTCCGTGTACCAAAAGCTAAACAACTTACTACGGTCCCAGATATTTCATAGCCTTGGCGATTCTTGACATTCTGACACATGGGGCAGCCTGTAGGTTTTTGGGTGGAAGGACTGTGCTTCATTTTCTCTGTTTGTAGAGTTACCACTCAAAGTGCCTTTCAGGTGTGTCCTGTCAGGGTCCCAGTGCTCTGCCTGGTTTCTCCAAGGCTTTGGGCCACATACAGTTAGTTCCAAATTTCAACTCTGATTTGTTCTTGTTTGGCCTTTGCAGTCTCCAGCAAATTGGATATGCGTTAGCAAGGCAATTTGGTATAAGTGCAGGAAGTGACTTTCAGCTGCCCACACACAAGATCAAATCTTAGCAGGGGAAGGTTGAAGGCTTTCCTGAAGTTGCTGTGGTGAGATCACACTGAGATGATATACAAATTACACAGGGAAAATGAATTTAAATCAGGGGCTTAAATAGCTACTTTTCAGTAAGTTAGTTTTGGCTTATATTTATAATTGCCAGTTATTTTTCTACTGAAAGACTGATTTTGACTGGTAAAATTCAATTTAACTTCTTGCTAACCAAAGGAAAACACACTTCTGTAAGTTCTTTACTGTTACAGAGAAGACAGATGTTGGACCTCTTGTTTACTAGGAAAACTACTTGTGTTTTAGGCCAAGGTACAGCACCTATAAAAATACAGCTTAATTAACTGGAGAGGTTTTCAGTAACTAATTAGGTGTGCTAGAATAACATAAAGAAATATTACTTTGTTTATGCTTTGCATGAAAAGCTAATTTATTCACTGGGCAAGGGGAGCCACTGCTTGGAATTAACTGATTATTCAAATTGATTCATCCTGTCCCTGTCCTCCAAGATCTTGCAGCTGTAGAGTCTCCTGACCCCAGAGAGTCTTGATTCATAGGTGCAAGAGGTGTACATTGCTTTTCTCGGATGACTTGTAACTTCTTGCAGTACTGAACAAGTTTGCCAAAGCTGAAAGGGAATGTTGGAGGGGCAGGAGCAGCTGCTGTTCCCTTCAGAGCCCAGCTGAAAAGAGCTGTAGTGCATTTTCAGGGTAGAGGGAAGGTACTGGTTAATTTAGTTTTTCAGGCAATTTTCCCTTCTGTGACCTCAGTTCCGTATGTTGTTTAATGGCATGGGGGTAAAATGATTTGCTTTCTTTAAACTGTTTGCTTCCTGTTGCTGTAACTGATCAACTGTGCCTGACAGATCTTTCAGGAGCCCAAGAAAGCCAACCAGGTGGAGCAGGTGCTGGTGGAATATGCCAAGTGCATAAAGGTAAGCTGAGCAGGCAGGCTGGTCGGAGTGTGGCAGCCCAGAGGGTATGGGAATGCTGCAAAGGAGGGCACTTCTAACAAGGAAAGACGGCTCTAGCCTAGGTGTAGGAGTGTTTCTGAAGCACAGAAATCTTCCCTGCTCTGGTTTAAGTTGCTGGTCCCTCTCCTGCAGCGCTGCAGCCAGACAGGAGGACAGATGACAGGGGCCCTGCTGCTTTCTGTAGTTGGAGGCAAAATGAGTGAAGGGATAAATTTCTCCGATGACCTGGGAAGGTAAGGTGACTGTTCCTTGGAAAGCCAGCTCTGGCTTGTGTTGTAGTGGCTCCAAGCATGATGGGCACATCAGTGCTTGCACAGATAGAAAATCCTGGGGAATGTATGACTTAGCTGATGCTTAAAGCAACAGGAGGGTCTGCTGGGTGGTGTAAAACCTGCCTGTCCAGGCCACTCTTCCTGTGAATAACGCAGTTGGGCGTGCTGTGCTAGATAATCCCTTGTTATGGCACCCTGAATCCCTCTGCAGCTCTGTTCAGCATGTGCTTGTCAGACTGCTGTGCTTTATTGCTGCCTTTGGTTTGCAAGGCTGGCTGTGTTTCAGGGGTGCAGTGACCTCTAATTTATCAGTCTATTGGCAAAGTGCTCTAGGATGAGACATTAAGAATAATGCAGTCCTCCCTTGCAGGTGTGTGATTATGGTGGGAATGCCTTACCCCAACATTAGATCTCCAGAACTCCAGGAAAAAATGACTTGGCTTGACAAAACAATGGTAAGAGCCACTTATACCTCTGTCTCTTTTAATTCTCCTTTATAGTACGAGCTTCCCAGCACAAGTCCCAGAGCTGCCTTCAGAGGTTTTATTTTCCTTGAGCTTGCCTTCATTTCCCAGACAGTGTGGTACTGAGACCACAGTCTTCTCCAGGCTGCTCCTGAACAGCTGGCCCTAAACATAGAGAGGAAGTTCGGTGGACAGAAATGGCGCTAGGACTTGCTGGCAGCTCTGAGTTCCAAGGGGAGCAAGGACCCTTCAACCCAGAGGGGGTGGCAGGGTGGTAGAAGCTGCTTTCCAGGATCATTTGTCTTTTCTCATTGCTCACTGAAGGTGCTGTTCCTGGGGACAAGATTTCTGCCTTCAAGGGGACTTTGGGTTAGCCCTCTGTGAATGCTCAACAGTTTTCTGACTGCAGCCTTTCTTCTGTTCCTCCTTACTCTCCCCTTGGGGTCTGCCTGGCTACTGGCTCACCCTGCAGGGGTAAAAGTATTTACCTCACTTTGTCATTAAGACTCCCTGATTTGATTTACATCTGCCTTGTGTTCAGACTTGCCTATTTCTTCTTTCCAGCCCAGAACTGCTGGCCAGGCACCGAGCAGAGTGCTGATAGAAAACCTGTGCATGAAGGCAGTAAACCAGTCAATAGGTATTCATCCTTCCTTGGACAGGCTGGGGGATACGAAATACACTGGAGGAGGAGGGTAGGAAAAAGGATGCATTACAGATGATGGGAATGTGATCTTCCTTGTCTGAGAACAAACAATTGACTGGGTCATTCTTTGTTTTAATCCCCCCTCCGTACAGGCAGAGCCATTCGCCATCAGAAGGACTTTGCAAGCATCCTGCTTCTGGACCACAGGTACACACGCCCTGCCATCTTTAACAAACTGCCCCAGTGGATCAGGGAAAGGACCCAGGTGAAACCTGCCTTTGGATCAGCATTTGCTGAGCTAAGAAAGGTCAGAACTTGTTGTATCTTATGTTCTGCTACCAACACTATTCCCCACTATCCTCATCTGGACCTTTTTAGAGCCTCCCTTTAGAGTAAGGCCAAGGACAAACTGCCTGGTTTTGTGTGTTTCCAGTTCCATCGAGACAGGTTGGCTGCTTAGTGATGTGGAGCAGAGAATGGATGGTATTCATCATTATGACTCACACTTCTGAAGACTAGGTAAAATAACACAAGTTGCTGTTTTTCTGTACCACTGACTTAGTAAAATCTCTGCCTTCTGCCTCCTTTGTGAATGTTTGCTGTTCAGTATCTGAGTGCTATGATGGTGAGATAGCCTTCAGCACCACAGTCAGAAAAGAAACTGGATGTTAGGTCTGAGGCAGGTGAAGAGAGTAGCAGTAGGCACTTACTTGTTTACAGCTGGTAAGGTTTTATTTAAATTGATTTAATACTTTCAATAAAAACACTCAAGTATGGCAAGTATTATTTAAGTACACTTAAGTGTGGGGAGTAATTATTTTGACTGAACACATATGGTTTTTTCCCATTAACCACCAAGCCTGAATGACCAATGCCATCATTGAGTTTTTCACAGGAATTGTAAACTAGCAGGCCACTAATTTCTGTCATGTTGGAATAACACACAGTGGTAAAGGAGCAGCTGTGGGTAACATTTTTTCTCACCCTCTTTCTACCTTGCTTCAAGCAACCAATAGATTGAAGCAGCTCATTCTTACAAGGGAAATAAAGATATGGCCATAATACAGCATTTCTCCTTTGATCATGCTTAAGCACAGGATTGCTCTGCTGTTTTTAACCCTTAAGTTTCTAAATTCTAAGTAACTTCTTAAATTTAACTTTCCTGGGGTTCTTTCCAGGGTCATGGGTCAGTGCTGGAGGGCAGCAATAACACCAGGGACAGCCACATTATCCCTCAGCTGCTTCCAGATACCTCTGTCATCCTGAGCAAGTCCTGTCCCAGGAGCTTTGTTTGCTTCTTTTCCAGTTCCAGCAGCTGGATGCTACCTCTCCAGGCTCTTCACAAGGAAGAAAGTACTTATGGCAAAGAGCTGTTATCCACTCCCAGTATGTTAACTAGCCCCACAGGGAAAGAAACAGCTGCCTCTGAGAAACTTCCATTGTGAGTCACCTGCCCCTTGAGGAGGTCCAAACGCCATGGTCTGCACAAGCTCTGCCTTCAAGAAGGGGAACACCTGCTTCTAGCAGCTGGTGTCCTCCAGCCTGTGGTGCTGGGCTGTAAGGCTGGACAGCTGGGCTTTTCCTTTACACACTCTTAATTAAGGACACTTCCCCCTTTTACAAAGTGAAGGCAGTAAGGACCCGCTTCCTTCAACTTCATGGAAATTTTTCAGACAGCAACCATTTCACACTAATATTCAATGGATCCCATCTATGACTCCCAGTCATCCTCATCCTCCTCACCTACAGGCTGCTGTGGGGGTGGGAGGGGTGGTATTGAGTCCGACATACGAGCAAAGGCACCAGCAGGACTGCCAGGAACATCGGTGTTCCCAGAGGCTCCTGGTCCTTTCCCTGAAATACCTGTGAGGGAAGGAAATCACCAGTGAGTGACAGCTGGGGACTAAAGACCAAAAAGATTCAGCAAAGGGGAGGGGGAAAGCCATGCTCTCACCACACAGGTAGCCAGAACAGCCAACATGTTTAATGCTGCCACAGACTTCTGCCAAGGTCTCATTTAACTACAGCTCCCCCTGAGCAACGCCCTGCCATCTTCTGCCTAGTGCTGAGGTGTGACCTTTGATCTAAATGCCCCAGGAACCTGCCGTGGCATCTCAAGTGCCCATACGGGCAGTGGGCCCAGCAGCCCAAGCACTGAATTAAAAAAGACACTGCTGTCCCTTCTGCACAGGTGGCTTTCAGGATCCATCCTCTGAAACACAAACCCCTCCCGTGCCTCCAGCTGGACTTGAGGTGGAGATTCCTCTGCTCATTCTCTGTAAAGACACTCCCAGCTATACTGTGGTACACTGCCCAGGAAAATCTCTGTTCCTCTTTCCAAGGCTGTGGCTGACTCAGCTTGGGTACCAGGGAGTGCTCTCCCTCTTTCCTAGGGGAAAGGCCCACATTGCAGAACAGTACCTTTGCGCCTCAGCACCAGCTTGTTGAAGAGGTCTGACATCAAATCTCCACCTTGTCCCGTAGCTCTCACTGAAACAGAGCAGAACAAGTCAGTGAAGAAAGGTAAGTCTGAGCTAAGCACTATGGTAAAAGCATTTCCCTGCAATACTCCCTTCAGAATAAAGAAAAAACTCCAAACCTCTAATTTTATATGACACCCCAAAACTACAGTCAGTTTTCAGGTCAGGAAAACACTAGGCACGGCAGGGTTAATGGCATCTTCTGGGGAAAACCAAGAGTGGAATTCATTGAGGGGCTGTGCATTTGCAGTCTCATTCTGCCAAAGCAGCTCCATCAATCCCCTCCCCAACTACCTCCACCAAGGTGCTTAAACTGGTTCAGTCCTGTCCCACTTGGCCCCCAGGGTTTAATTTGTGCGCCTGGTCCTGTGCATCACATGTGAAACTTCTCCACAAGCCCTGAGACAGATGCCCTTCAGGCCAGTGGAGTTTAGCAAGTTCGCACAGCTCTGGCTGAGTGGTGAACACCTGAGACCTACATCAGCCTGTGAGGAGAGACAACTCCCTTCTGCTCTGTGAGTTCACTGTGCTCCTGACTTGCCTGCCGGCCCCCAGAACCAACACCTCCCCAGCCTGGGCAAGGAAAAGCAGTTCTGCCAAAGAGTCTCAGCACCTTGTTCTTGTTCCTTCTGCTTCTTTTTCTCCAGCTTCCTCTCCTTGACACTGCGAAGGTTGGCCTTCCCAATGCCCCCAGCCTGGCGGATGGACTCCAGGAGGCTGGCACGCCCAGTAGAGGGGTTTACCACCTCCTTTGGGGCTCCTTGGACTGAAGCTGCAGGGACAGGAAGGACAGGCATGGGTCAGTGCATCAGCTACAGGCCCAGCCAAATTCCTATGGGAAGGGTTACTCCAATACCTTGACGGCATCTCATCCCACTGCACCTCCTCCCCTGCTGGAAGGCTGGGAAGGTGCAGGGGGTGCCCCAAGGACACAGGCTGAAGGCAAGGAGGCTGTTGCAGCTGTGGAGGAGCCCAGCTCTTACCTGCAGGCACTGTGTTGCTGCTCTCCTCGCTGACTGTGTGAGCCAGTTCTGAGGGTGCTGTGGGCTGGGGCAGGGGTGGTGGAGGAGGCACAGGAGTTGGCATAACAGGAGGCGGTGGGGGAGGTGGTGGGGGAAGAGGTGGCAATAGCTCAGCATCTTGAAGATCTGAAATACAAAAGAAGTTGCATCTGAAGAGTCCCAGGGGATGGCACATTGAGAGTTTCAGCTCAGAGCTTCACACACCTCAGCAGCAACAGATCAGAGTCCTCAGCACCCGCAATAGAGCACTCCCGCCCTGTACACCATCTCTTAACAGCAGGCAGGGCCAACGCAAGAGTCTGAGATTCCTCTACTCTCCCTCCCCAGCTGCATCCCACTTGCATAAGGGCATCCCACCAGGCTGACACACACCCAATCCTTGCACACTGTGTTTCCTCCTCCCTAGCTATGCAGAGAAGAGGGGGAGGGAGGTAAAGGGGCTGCAGTCAGGCCAGAACCTGAGCAGGTTGCAGCTTTCACTCAGGCCTAAGCCAGAGGTGCAACATCCATCACCCTCCAACATCCATCTTAAAAGTTCTGTCTCATCTCCACTTTCTAGCAATCCCTGCCTTCCTCCTTCATAGGGTCCTGAGATCAGGGATTGAAAATACCTGGTTGCAAAGGCTCCACCGACTCAGTGTTGAAAGTGGGCAGCTCTGGAATAGCACTGCTAGGGGCAGAGGGTGCAATGCCAGGGCCCAGGTCAGCGCTGTACATGAGATCTGCAGCAATGCCAGGCAAGTCTGGCAGGTAGGAGGGAACATCAATCTCAGGGACCTGGCCCAGATCTGGCACATAGAAGTAATTTTCAGCGACCTAAAGAAACCCAAACCAACAAGGTAAGGCAGTGACTATGTGCTTGCTGCAAACAGGGGCACTGCAGGGAACAATCTGAGCAGCAGTCAGAGCTGGGCTGGTGTACCTTGGTACATTAGCTACCCCTACACTTCTGTGCTTAGAAGCTACCTCCTGCAGACCAGGCTTGGGAAAGGTAGACTGCAGGAGGAGGAAGTGCAGGACTCTTCTCAGTTTCATAGTAGCAAGTGAACTCTGAGGGGTTCATGCACTAACTGCTGCACCCTAAATAAACCAGTCCCTTCTCCAGAAGAGGACAGTATCTGAACCATTTCAAAGATTAAAAAGCAGAAGCACAACCCAGTAGTTACAGGGGTTTGCTTTTGTGTTTAAGACACAGGCAATAGAGTAGTGATGGTGCACTGTGAATAAGGAGTTTGTTCACTATATACATTATATCCTCCAGTCCAAAATTATGAGGAAATGATTCCCAGGCTCCTTTTCCCAGTCTCAAATGACACTCCAGCAAAACTGGTACACCCCAGGTATGGCCTCTATAAGGTGTCAGGTACCTGTCACATGTTGGGGCAACAGGGTTGGTGCACTGCCTGCCTCATATGTACACCAAGCACAGCCCTTTGCTCGGTCTGGCTGGCCCTTTTGTTTACACCAGCAAGCAGCCCTTCCCAGCAGGAATGATGGGGATCACACTTCACCCCAGGGACCTTCCAGCAGTGGCACCTCACCCTCAGACTCTGCATGAGGCTCAGGAGTTGGCACAATGGAGCTGATCCAGTGATAGAGCCTCCAAACCTCCCTACAGTCCTGAAGTCAAGCAGTAAGGTGAGTCGATATCCAGTTACTCTCCTTTCACCACTCAACAAAGGCTTGAGCAGAGAGAAATGTCTCACTCATCAAGCTCACACCAGGACCTCAAGCACAAAACCAGGCAAGGTCCTTCTGATAAATGAGGTACCCTGCAGCCCTGTAAGGGGCTATTGTTCTACCTGCTCACCACCCTACTGAAGTCTTTTCTTTTCAGAGAGCTGAGCACAACCCTCTGAAATGTAAGCAGCTGCATCTCACCTGTCTGTCCATCTGTCCCCTTTTGGTGATGGAGAGAGGTGCATCAAAGAGCTTCTCTTCTGTCTCTGTTTCCAGGGCCACATTGGTCTTGGTCACTGCTCCAGCCAGAGGATCCAAGAACACATACTTCTTGTACCTAAGGGCAGAAAACAAGTATTTTAGTGATGCTGCCTTGAGGGCCAAGGCCGGAAGAAAAAATGTACACAAGAGGGCCTTGGAGGCAGAGACCTGACTTCACTCATACAGATGGAACAGGTTGAGCCTTCCAGGTTCCTTCCTTTAGCCCCATTTTCCTGCCTTTCCCCTCCACAACCAGGAGAAAAGCAGCTCCCTACCCTGCCAGTGCAGTCTCCAGACTAATTCTAAAGCAAAGCCCCACTGTAGTTCCACCATGACCAAGCTCTCCCATTTCCACCACCTGGCCTGAAATCATCCTACAGTCTCCAAAAGGACACCAGTGACTTGTCACTCAAGGTCCAGGAGGACAGACAGAAAGAAGAAATGATCCATGGCTCAGAAGAAAGACAAGGTCAAGCAGCTGAAAGCTCAAGAAGAGCTTAATGTAGCTCTTCAATAAGAGCAAAAGGAAAAACCATTTGCAAAGCCCAGTGGGAAAGGAAACTACAGTCTGGGAAGTGATGGAGACATTAAAGCAGCAAAAGCAGTAAAGTAATGCTGTGAGGAATTGTCAGGAGAAGAAGCAGTACCTAAGCTGGCACACAGGGCAGAGAAGGGCAGGAGTGACCACATATCTCAAGGCTGGAGAAAAATTAGAGGAACAATAGGAAGAACTAAGCAAAAGAAAGTGCAAACTTTGGTTGAATCAGGTGAGTAGAGGATCAGGTGCAGACAAAATAACTGCTTCCACCCAAGGCAAAGAGTGGGGAACGTTCCCAGCTGGAAGCCAGCAGAGAGGTATCAAACCCTGTCCTATCAAGAGCCTGATAGGTAACATCCCCAGGAAAGCAAGCAGTCACTGCTACCCCTGAGGAAGGGAAAGCTCCTCTGAGGACAAGCAGGGGAAGGTGAGCAGCACAGCACTGCTACAGCTCTCACAGGTTCTCAGTGGTATTGAAGAGTAGAAGGGAGCTGAGGGAGCTGATGTTCCTGGGAAGGCTGCCAAGACCTTCTTCTGCATCATCCTCCTGGTGAAGTTTGGTGCTCACACACACAGGGAAATACTTGAGCTTTTCCTGCAAGAAGACAGATAAAAGGTGGTGAGAAACTAGAACGACAGCTGCTGAAGCAGCTCTCCCCAGCCACTACAAGCCATACTGCTGGATGCACTGTATGGTCTGGGAACCCTACTGCTCCCTCTCTACCCCCCTTTGAGCTAGGAAGCACATGGACAACATTGCAACCCCACACTCATGACAAGTGTCGGCAGTTCAGACTTGCTGCAAATGCTTTTGGTGCAGTGGATGGGTCATACTGAATACATGTTACTGTGGCAAGGATCCACCAGAATAAAACCACCACGCCGGCTCTATAGTCAGAGGCAGGGATCAATCACCACAACCTAAAAGGCTTTTGTTACAGTGTCTCCAATTACAACACATTTTCATGCAGGCAGAGTTCCCCACACATCTCTATTACCTCCCCTCTGTTGCCTTCACTTGATGTTTTAAGAGCTGTGATTGCATTGCTAGGGTACTCAGGGAAAGCAAAGGAAAAAACAGTTAGGAAAGAACAGAGCGCCTGCACTAGGCAAGAGACCAGGCAGAAAGGAGTGCACAGGGTGGAACGTGTGCCAGATGGTTTTGCAAAGCCTGAGGGATTTGCAGGAGTTTTCAACTCTAATGAACTGATATCTTCTCTCTCTCACATCTAAAACTTCATGCATAATATATAGAGTTCCCTTTTGAAAAGGACTTACTACATCTGAACTGCCTGACTTTTATAGAGGACAGGAATTGCCATCCCACATCAGACCAGTGTTTCAGCTGGCGTGACAGTGCCCACTGCCACATGCTCTGGGGGATGAAGCTCAGTGTCCACAGCACTCTGCTCTAGAGGGAAGAAAGGCATCAGTTCCGGAACAGAGACAGTTTGGGATGAACAAACATCCACCTCAGACCCCTCTGTAGACCCCTCCTCAGCCCCTTCACAGTTCTTTCTTCACAACTAAGGCAGGCAGCTGCTACAAGGCAGTAAGTGTTCATTCCAGGAGAAACCAGAGCACTTTCTCAGGTTAAATAACTTGCCACACCTATGGTTTTCTTCTGCCACCAGAAGATGACCACGCCAAATACTGTCCTACTGCCTCATTACTTCCAGCATCCCTGCACCACCCCATTCTCTGAGTCCCTCTTCCCTTCTTGTATCTGTATTGGAGAAATGGAGACCACTGGTGGTTCAGTTTTAAGACAACATCTCAGCGACACAAGCAGTTCCTGCTGATTGAAATTTCAGTCTTGAATCTGGTAGCCAAAAATACAAGGAAATGGCTTAGTCATAGTTCAGTTAATCCACTAAGAGTTTATATGATGCTCTGAGACTATAAAATGCTATAAGAAAGGACCTGTAAGGTTTTGATTTAATTCAGGTTCCAACTTGTGAAAAATACATTGAAATTAACACCTTCTATTTTTTTGTGGAAGCAAATAGGCAAAAATATATAAATTCTTATTTAGAGATTATAGAAGCAGAGACTCAAAAATAAAAGTTCTTTTGATCATTAATATTCATTTTGCAATGTTTAATTTTTTAAGCATGATGGAGCACTGACTTTTTTTGCTAGAACTGTTCAGACAGACTTAGCCCTCAAGTCATTTATATATATTTTTTAAATTCTCTCTTTGTATATTTCAGTTAGTACTGGAAGATTATGCATCACAACCATTACCTACATTTACTTACCAGCCTTATCTAAGGAAGTTATAAAAGCACTAAGCATGAGTATTCTGAAACGTGAAATATAATCATTTTAATTTAAATGCCATCAAAGTGCTAGTCTTACTCAAGTACCTAGATCTGTTCTGAAATTTGGAACAACCCCACACTGTCAAAAATATCCTGCAACTGTGATATCCACAAGTTAAGGTGCCATTTAAAAATTAGTTTTCTTATAGGAACATTATGTTCTTAAGTCAAAGTTTGGCAGCCTTGACATACTGAAATCATGCGGGGGGTGCTTGAATGCTCAAACACCCCAACCTGGGGTCTGGCACCTGGCAGGATCACACCCCTGCAGGACACTGCATTTTCAGGCATTTTTCTTCCTAAGAACCTACAGTTAAAAATATATAAAGTCATTCCAGTTCTTCAGTTTAATTAAACACACACTATTACAAAGGGAATTGGTGTGATGTACCAGAAGTCCTACTCCCCCCATACCAATGGAGTGCTGAGGCCAGCTGGGAAAGCACTTCAAGATGAGCAAGTGACAAAAACCTGGTTTAGCCTCCACATGCCCATGGTGGGCTCTGGGAGAGGCAGAATTCACAAGGACATGTCAAGTTACTGACACTTTTGAAGCCTAGCAAGGTTACTCCAGCAGCGGATGGTAACTTTTTCTTGTACTTCTTCCAAAGCCCAGGCAGACCATATCTTCCACACTGTTTGCCAGTCTCCGGAGTGGATGTGCAGCACCCAGACACAGCTCCCACCACAAAGGCAGTGCCCAGCGCCTGGGAAGACCTCAGGGCTCTCTGCTGAGCCCTGCCTTGCCACTACCACTGCAGTGTGCAAAGCAATGGCCTTTCCAGGCTTACCACAAGCACTGTGTTTCTGGCACTCTTACTCATCAGTGCTTACCTTACCAACCTAAACAGCATCCTCTATACAGCTGAGTTTTCACCTGCTTGGAGTTGAGGGGGCAAGAAGCAATTCCAAGGGGGGAAGCATTTAAAATCAACTGCAGAACCACACATATTTCCAACCCAGTTGCTTACTCCTCAGAGTAAAAGCCCTAAAGGCTGAGTACAGGCTGCCACCACTTCCCCTCAAACTGACATGAGCAGAGTTTGCTTTCCTGATGAGGTGTTGTGTGCATATGTGCAAGTGAAGTTTAACAAAGGCCACTGCGACTGCTCGCAGCAAAGAAGCTCTCATTAGAAGTGAAGACAGGCAATGAGCCTCTTCTGAAAGCCCTGAATAATTGAGGAAAGCATAAATGCAAACATTCGACTTCTCCCTGTCACATTTAATTACTGCAATGCATGTCAGGCTTTGTGCTCAGCTATGGCCGAGAAGGGCCTGTCCCCCTGGAATGTGGTCGGAGCTTGGCCACATTGAGCCCCATTCAGCACATCAGCCCCTCCATCCTTCACGAGCTGACAGCAGCATCCTTCCACCCCACAGAGGAGCTGCAGGAGCTTGTATGTGTGAGCTTGGCAAGAGTGACAATTGCTGCATGAGGCAGACTCAGCAAAATCAGAGAAAGATCAACAGTCCCAAAAGAGGATCAAAAGACGGGTTGCAGGAGGGGAGCAACAAACATCCCCCAGAGCCTGAAACAAAATCACTGTGGTAATGGCAGCTTTAGTCACGAAGGGCAAAATATGGCAATGGTACAGAGACTGGGATTAGAAGAGGTGGCAACCCAAGCAGATGGCTGTGGGGAATGGCACGTGAATCTTACTGCAGCCAGCAGGTGAGATTAACAGGCACACCATTTGCTCTTTGTGAGATACTGCTGTTTAACAGCTGATGTTCCCCTCAATTCCTTCCATGTGCAAGGGGCTGTACTTGGGGACCAGCCCTTCAGGGTGGGAGCCCATCTTCCTGTCCACTCCCTGCCTGCCTCTGCTCCCCCCACACTCCAGTGGGATGAGACCACCAGCCAGACAGCAGCACTCACTGGCCTTCCTGCCAGACACCAGCATGTCCCATGCAGCTCTGCCTGTGCTACTGCCAGGACTGGAAGGAAGCAGGAACCCTGCTCAAGTTTGCCAGCTCTCCATTCAGCCAGCAATCCTGCTTCCTTGGCGTGGCTGAAATATTTGTAACTACTTCTCTGTGTGAGGTCTCAACTCCATTAACACTCAGGGAAGTTTAGCATGATAAATTATTCAGTGGCAGCTTTATTTTTAGCCAAGTCACACAAGGATGAGGAAGGAAGTCCCTTTAGGGGTGGAGAGCAGGGAAGTTGTCAAACTGATCCTTAACCTGCTAGGAACAACACATCTGCTACTCCTGACACAGCATATACACAGCAGCTTTTAAACTTTCAAGCATGGCAACTCTTCCTCCTCTCCTTCCAACCCAGTGACAATGCCCAAGCGCAACAATTTCCTGGGGTTGAAAAATGCTCTAATGAATGGCTCTTTTTTCTCCTGACACACTCACAAGCCTTCTTACCTTCTTCCTCTCACCAGAAGTTACATCAGAGCCTTCAGAAACTATTTCTGAAACAACTGTGAGCTTGATCCCAGCTGCCTCACTGTGCACAGCCAAAGCCTTAAGCCTAGGCAGCAGCACCCACAGCAGGAAACAGCAGCATTTCAGAAAATGGAACTGCTCCAGAGACCTGAGAGTTGATAGCCACCCAGACAAGCTCTTGTACTGACATGGACCTCTCCAACCGGCATCTCCACAAGCTTCCCAGTCTGACCTCACACCCTCCTCACTGACAGGCCAAATGAAAATATGTTCTACTCCCAGCCTATGTCCCAAAGCCCTGGCCCACTTTATCAAAGAGATTAACAGCTTCCAGGTTCTCTCTGCTTGTCCTTCCCAAGGTCTGTTCTGCTCCTTACCTGCAGAGCTTTTTCATCCAGCATTCGGTGTTTGCTCTGAATCTTGTGTCTTGACCATTTCTGTTCAGCTGGGTCTTCTGCACCAGCAAAAATTGAACTGTACTCCTGCAGCCGTTCAGGGGCTGGATACTTGGCACTGGAAAATACCTATAGAGAAACAAGGAGAGACTGAAAAATCTCAAAAACTAGGCAATCCTACAATGCAGAAAGACATGGAGAGGAGTAAACATGCAATCTGTGCTGCCAGTGGGAACAGACAGCCTTGGAGTCAACAGGCTCCTAAGGGCTGTGTGCACAGACCCAAATATGCATGGGCTGCCACCTCTGAAATCGGAATTGCCAGAGCTTTTCTCTCTCTCTAAAAGTACTAGGAGATCACTGGCAAAAAGGCTTCCACTGGCAGGAAAGGAGTTGGAAATACTGTATAAAATGGAGCAAGAATGGGGAAAGAAGGATTTCCACCAGTTTTAAATGGCTCAATAGGATTAAGATGCACTAAAGGGAGACTCTCTGACAGCAGCTTTCATTCAAATAAGTGTCTATGAGCCTGAAGTGAGGGTGTTAGTTAGGCTTAGCTCAGCTCATGTCTTTGAAGCAGCTGGGATAGAAACCTATGAAGGTTACATAAAGCCTGGAGCTGTGTGGCTCACGGGTCTAAAATTCATCCACTTGCCAAGTCAGGAACGGGATTCTCACCACAATCCTGCTCAGCAGTAAGGCAAGGAGAGGTGAGTGGGCAGCAGCTGCAGCAGCTGAGCACTTTTTCGTCTCCAGAGACTACATCAGGAGTAAAGAAAGAAGGAAGAAAAGAGGCTTAAGAGCCTTCACTGAAGTCACTACCTTAATAGCCTTCTTGCTGCCCTTTATCTTCTCAATCTTCGCCTGGGCAAGTGTAACTCTCTCCCCAATTGCCTGGAGCTGTGCCCGGCTGGCCTCTACCCGCTGAGAGATCCTAGGAGGCAAGAACACTTCTTAAGCTGAAGAATCCAAAACCAGTGGTTCTTTTCAAAACAGCCGGTTCCCAGCCCCTCAGAGAAGGATGTGAATCTCAGGGGACTGGGTTATTTCACACTGCAAAACAGTGCTGGTTGAGACACACTTGCATCCATCCAATTGAGAGCTTTAGGTATTCAATATGAAGTAGGATTAGTCCATGACTCATAGCATGATGTTCCTGTAGCTATTTGAGACACAGATGGAAAACTGTCAACAGACACAGTGTTGGTAACACAAGGATGATTTAATTATTGCTCAGCAGAGCTTAGACAGAGACAAGGCCTTTTCTGCCTCTTACCCCACCAAAAGGAGTTGGGAGGGGACACAGCCAGGACACCTGATCCCAACCGACCCAAGGGATGTTCCAGACCATANAAGAGCCTTCACTGAAGTCACTACCTTAATAGCCTTCTTGCTGCCCTTTATCTTCTCAATCTTCGCCTGGGCAAGTGTAACTCTCTCCCCAATTGCCTGGAGCTGTGCCCGGCTGGCCTCTACCCGCTGAGAGATCCTAGGAGGCAAGAACACTTCTTAAGCTGAAGAATCCAAAACCAGTGGTTCTTTTCAAAACAGCCGGTTCCCAGCCCCTCAGAGAAGGATGTGAATCTCAGGGGACTGGGTTATTTCACACTGCAAAACAGTGCTGGTTGAGACACACTTGCATCCATCCAATTGAGAGCTTTAGGTATTCAATATGAAGTAGGATTAGTCCATGACTCATAGCATGATGTTCCTGTAGCTATTTGAGACACAGATGGAAAACTGTCAACAGACACAGTGTTGGTAACACAAGGATGATTTAATTATTGCTCAGCAGAGCTTAGACAGAGACAAGGCCTTTTCTGCCTCTTACCCCACCAAAAGGAGTTGGGAGGGGACACAGCCAGGACACCTGATCCCAACCGACCCAAGGGATGTTCCAGACCATACGGCATCATGTTCAGCATATAAACTAGGAAGAAAGTAGGCTGGGGTCCACTGCTCAGAGACTGGACAAGCTTCATCAAGTTGGCCGTGAGCAACTGTTTTTATTTGCATCACTTGTCTTTCTTGTCTTTTATTTCTCTCTCTTTTTTGTTATTTTCCTTTACATTACATTATTATTATTATATTTTATTTCAATAATTTAACTGGTTTTATCTCAATCTATGAATTTTCTCACTTTTACCCTTCTAATTGTCCTTCCCCCCACCCTGCAGGGAGTAAGGTGAGCAAGGGGCTGTGTGGTGCTTAGTTGCCAGCTGCAGATAAACCATACCACTAGATCAGCATCAGAATGCTTTGAGACTGAAGTGAAAAGTACTCCGTGACAGCAGCAGAGAGCAGTCAGTGGTTAAATACCTCTGCATTCATATTATGGACATATTTCTTTCCTACCTGGCAGCCAGGGGCACGACTGAAACTGCCTCCATGCCACACAGAGTGGCTGCCATGCTGCTGGAACTGTCACACAGGTCCAGTCAGAGGTTAGGAAGGATGCTGGGAGCAGGCATCAGCTACAGCTAATGATGGAGTTACCTTCTCAGAAGAGGCCTCCTTCCCCATACATAACCAGCAGATTCTCCACAGCCACAAGGTCAAAAGCTGAAAAGTCTTCTAACTTTCACATCCTCCAGTGAAGCCAGGGAATAACATTTTTATGGCTACATAACCCACTAGGAGAGATAACACTCCGCTTCAGCAAAGTTTTGTAGCAATGAGTTCCACTGGATCATTTTGTGCCTGTAAAAAGCAATCTCAAGTATTGTCTTTAAATTTCACCAAGAGTCTCTCTTTGCTTTTGAGGAGAGAGCTCTCATGCTCTTTTTCTGCTCTAATTCCCTTCAGTAATGAATTTGAGATCAGCAGTGATCCAAGATTCCCAATTTCAAACTGTACCAAATCCATATTTTCCAGTATTTTCACTGCAGGCAGCACATTCTCTGTTACAGTATCGAAATATAAAGCCCCCCCCTCAGTGTAGGTAGTGAAAAACAGCAAGTACAAGCAGCCTATTCGCCTTGTACCATTCTGAAAAAAAACCTCACTTTCTCTAAACTTCAAGTATTTCTGTTTGTTTACAGCAATGCTCTCCTCTTCCTGGAGGCACGAAAAATTCTTCCTTATGCATATGGCATGATAGTACACAGCCTGTTTCTTCCTTATTTGGCTTGGAGTGGGAGATGAGCAAAATTGAACCTCATGAGATTCTCTCTCTCAGAATTATTCTCCATTACCCCATTTTATTTTAAACACAGTCTAACAGCTTGTATTTTGTACCAACAATGAGTACAAATCTGTTCATGATTTCCTTCCCACACCCTCCCTCTGCCTCAGTGGAGTAAGTTCACATCAGTTATACACTTGATAGGTTCTCCAAGTAGTTTCTGTTGTTCCTTTCAGTGTGCATTTCCTAGCAGCTGTCTACAGCAAATTGTCATGTGTCACAGGGCTGCCCCATTGTCTTGTTTTGTTCAAGTGTAAGATGCCTCTGAAGGACCTAAATGTTTCTTAATTGCTCTCACCAGCAAATTTTCCCACCTCACAGTTCACCTCTTTTCTAGAAGTTTCGTAATTGTATTGATTGCCACTATTTCCAGTACTGCTCCCCAGGGGCATCTGACTATTTTTACTTCCTTCAAAGCTGAAAAAACCTAGTCATTTATTTCTGCTTTGCTGCTCTCCCTCAAATCAATGATACAATTTTATCTCTCACCTGAGAGTAGACCTCTCTCCTAGAAGAACTCCACAAAGCTTTCCTGAAGCTCCAAATAAAAGTGAGGTATCAATTGCTTTTTAGCCAATACTCTGCTGACTTTGAGATACCATTTTCAGGATCTGACCATGCACATCTTTCTCTCCCAGAAGGAAGTGCTGAGCAAATAGTTATGCAAGCTCAGGCCTGGAAACCAGTAAGCGTTCTCCTTCCTTTCAATTCATGAATGTGAGTTGGTCCAGTGAGGCAGTCAAATACCTCCCTCACTCCCTTTCCTGCCCCACATAATCCCCAGTGCTTCACCAGCTACCAACCTCTTCCCCTCCCTTCCCTCACTCAAAGAAAGAAAAAAAAAAGAGGGAAGATATCCATCCCCACTACCCACCAAATATCATCAGTGAAAGGAGGCCGTATCAAACAGACAGCCTGCTCCCAGCATAAGCTGGGGAAGTTGTCCAGTGCCAGCTCAGGTATTTCAAACCATGATGGATCTTCTCTGAGGCACTCTGTACTTTCTCCTGCTGAGGGACTTGACAGGCCAAATCCCACTGACCTTATAAGATCTGCAAAAAACCTTCACCTGAGATGGTACAGATGCAGGCCCATGACACAGAAGGAGTACATATCAGTCTACAGAATTAATTTATTTGTTGCTGAACAAGATAACTTTGAAATAAAATTAAACCCCCTAAATCCAACTAATCCAAATTCCATCATGTGTACAGGCTCCTAGAAGTGCATGACTGTTATGCACAAACAGTTCAAGATACAGCTGTATGTGTTAGTTAGAAGAGACAATACACCATATACCTTATTGGAAAAAATATATGGAGAAAACCTCCTCATGTTTGATCAGCTGTTTCTACTGCTGTGGAAACTGAATTTACTCAAAGGATTCAACCAGTTTTTGTAAAGAAAGGAAACAGGAAGGAAGGGATGGAGAGATATGGCTGAGGATTTCAGGGGCAGTGCTGGAGGAAAGGTGGCATTCAGACCTTAACTTCCATTAAAAGGAAGACAAGGACGATTAGGACAAGAGGGCTTAAGTGTTAATAAAGTGGCCCAATACTGCCTCTCAGAACCAATTGCTCAGGCAGGCAAAAACACTGTGAGCATCTGAACCTACCCCATGCCTATTTTCTTAGCCATTGCTGTGTTATTTTGCTCTCAGTGCTCTTTTCTGCTTGAGAAACACCTTTAGTTAAATTCAAGATGATTTTGGAGTTGCAAAGGAGCAGGAGGCTATAGTGACAGCCCCTCCCTTTCAGCAGGATGTGCTTCATTCAGGACAAGTGAAATGGGGGGTCTGTGGAAAAAGGAGAATACATCACCTACCTTCAAATGCTGCGCACTGAGCCAAATCAACCTCCCTCTCCCAGTGTTTTTCTTTGGGGAAGCAATACAGGCAGCAGATTAAATCTATCTAGTGGATTATCTCTTAATCCATACAGACTTTTATTTTTTGATCTAAGTAGATATTAAAGTCAACCTTTCAGCTGCCTTGATTTGAGCTTTCACTTTCTCTTGTCCTTCTGAAGTATTTTTGTCCTCAAGCCCTCTGCACTTCACCCCCAACTTAGATCTTGTTTCTCCTTTCTCCTAAAGCCCTCATCCCACTGCATTTAAACCATTCTCCATTTTACAGGCAATTTTCTCCAACATCCACAGCAAGTTCCAGGAATACTTCCTCCCAATTCTTGGGAACCTCTTGAGGGCCTCTCTTGCTAGGCCCCTATACTCTATCCTATCTGCAACCACAGACCAGATCACTTCCTCTTACTCTGTTATAACTCCTCTGACAAGTCTCACATTCAGGTGGCTACCAAAAGACTTCCTCTGCTGTGTCTTTGTCTATTCATGGTGGAAATTTCACTGTTTCCTTACTCCCACATGAAAAAGATTCAACGCATTAGGAATCTGGCATCTATGACACTGGATACTGCCTGACAGTACTGTCAGCACTGGCAATAATGCTATGTTTGTATGAAAGTCTCCAAGCACTTCAGTGCCAACCAAAAAATTGTGATTTTTATCATCTATATTTGCTAAGGATCAGACAGCATCAGAAAAAAAGTTTAAAGTCAAGGAAGGTTTAAAGATAGGCCAACAGATTCCAAGACAGAATGCAGCTGCAAGGAAGCATCACAGCAGCTGGAGACCCTCTGCTCTCTATGTTGAATGTCCATGTCACCCGGAAGTGACAGGGATGACAAAACTTCTGGAAGAGAAGATAGGCAAGCCACACACCAAGGTGAACGAGAAAGGTTGGGCAACAGAGGCTGGAGCAAACCTCTCTAGAATACCAAAGAACTTCATTTTCATGTCTGAAGTATAAAAGTAAGCGATCAACCAAGGAGAAAGAACATTAGAGAACAGAATGAGAAATGAAGGAGGATAAGGCAGACTAAGTATTAAATTGCTTTTTCCTTAAATGAGGACTGTACACATCACAGAAAATCAGACTTCTGGTCACCTCCCAGCCCAAACTCCAAGCCTGAGAGATAGCAGGGGGATGCTTGGCATTGCTGTTCTAAACTTCAGGGTACATACAGTAAATTTACACTATAAAACCTTGGCTTCTTACCTGAAAGTAAAGCTGCCCTTTTTTTTTTTTTTTTCCCCTGGCTAAATGACGTGTTTTTATTCGATTTCTCCCTTACTGCAGGAGGCACGAATAAGAAGGGATTGAGTTTATAGTTGTTGTATTTAATTTTATTCTCAGACTCTCCAAGCAGCTGGTACTGGAGCAGGTAACAAGGAAAGAAAACAGTGTCAAAAATGAACACTGTGAGAAACCCATTCACATTCCCAGTGCTTCTGCAGCTGGCAACATCTCAGGATCGAGATGGGGAGAGCGAAGGAAAGTCTTAGAAGACACTTATGGTTTACAGTGATCCAGGCAAGCATTCAAAATCAGCTCATAAAGCAAATTCACCTCAAAAGTTTGAAAGGCAAAAAGGAAAAATACATACTCTTATGAAGAGCCAAACACATTCAACCACTCATAGAAAGATCAACTTGTTTGCTTTCTGCTCTTCTCTCTCTATATTAAAGCAGTTTTTAAAGTCTTACTTCTTATCTGAGTAAATGTAATCAGAAACCGTCATCATACACCATCTCTGACAGAAAGAAGTCCCAAGTGAGGCTGTGTAATCAACGTTCCTTCCTCCATTAAGGATTTAGGTATTATACTAATTAATGTTTATCTCACTTTGATTGCTCCTCGAGCCTGATTTGCAGGTGTTTCAGCATTTGCATATTGCCCTGTTCCTGTGATGCCGAATGGCCTTGCAGATAGGAGGGTGATCAAGGTTGCCAGGTTATCCTCAGCAGGATCCAGCATATATCACTCTTCACAGGTCATGTTCTCCCACAAAATACATTTCATTTTGATTTTTAATCTCTCCTTTCACAAGGCACTCCCACTACTGTGAATTAAGTTTATGTAAAACTGGAAATTTAGAATTTCAACCTACCATCACAGCACCCTTCTCCCTCTTCCCCTACAGCTTGTTCTCCTCTCCAGAAAAGCATCTTCTCTTTTTTCATTTGTAGAAAAAGGTCACAAACAAGTTCCTCTTTACCCTTCCAAGCTTTTTACTTGTCTCCTACCACTGACTGGTCTGAAAGCAGATGTGCTTTTGTGTTTTTAGAAGAAATATATACTAAATACAAAATCTGTGTTTGCAAATAAAGTACACCATTAGATCTTTAAACTATACTTTCGGTCAATCTACTTCTCCATTAACAGCATTAATATACATATACAACATGGGATCTACCATCACAGTGACAACTTTTGGGAAAGATGACTTTAAGAACTCCATTACTTCTAAAAGAAGCAATGGAAAAAACGGTTCTTTACCAGTACTGCTGGAGTTTCACAGGTGACCTTTTGAGTTCCTCCACTGGCAGTGGAATTGCTTCCCAAAGCAGCAGCTACAGGAAGAGTCTTGAGATATTAGACAGCTGATCATAGTCAGTATAGAATCACAGAATAACAGAACAGCTTGGCTTGGAAGCAACCCTTAAAGGCCATCTAGTCCAAGCCCCTGCAGTGAGCAGAGACAACTTCAGATGATCAGGCTGGTAAGAGCCTTGGCCGACCTAGCCTTGAATAGTCTGAGCAACCTGTTCTGGTGTTTTACCACCCTCATCACAGAATACACCTTCATTATATTTAGTCTGAATCTACCCTCTTTATTTAAAACCAGTACTCCTTGTCCTATCACAACAGGCCCTGCTAAGAAGTTTGTCCTCCTTTTTCTTATAAACCCCTTAGGTACTGAGAGGCTGCAATAAGGTCTCCTCAGAGTCTTCTCTTCTCTGGGCTGAACAATCCCAACTCTCTCAGCCCTTCCTCAGAGGAGAGGAGCTGTAGTAACTGATACTAGTACTATAACTACTAAAAATTACTAATTAAGTATAGTAGTAGTTTGTTATCTTTAGAGTCTCCACTCATCCTTGCAAAAATCTTGTATTTACTCACTGAAGCTCAATCTTTTGTAGTAATAGCCTTAAGTGTTTTCAGTTTTGTTCTTCTTTTTTTTTAATCACTTGTGAAAGGAGGGCTAATCCTGTTTGGACAGAATTTTACAAGATTGTCAAAAAGAAATTTTGTTTCCATGTTGCTTGAAGTAATAGATCTTATCTGGCAGATAGCTTGAGAAGGTGTTTTGGCACCTTGTAACCTTAAATTAATCAACTTCTGTACACAAGCATTAGGTTTCTCATTCTCCCATTAAAGCTCCATTCTCAGACTAGCCAAAGATCTTCCTCCCTGTCCCCATTGAAAAGAAAATATGTATCACTACAGAGTCACAGTAAACATAAGCAGTGGAGAAATGCCCAGGTGACCCTGTTGTGAACTGTATCTGGTGTAGGGAGAGCTAATGCCTTTAAAAAGATCTGAGATTCCTCTGGATCATTGAGGGTACCATGTCTGATTCTACACAGAGAATATTTCTGTTACACAGCTCACTCTTAATCGACATTATGCTCCAGTTTCCCTATCAGCAATAGTTACAGGGAGGCAGATCAGCCTGGACTGAAATGTCTGATCTGTGCCCTCTCCCAAGTGGATCTGCAAGAGAAATTCATAAGCCACCAGCCAGAAATATCATTTCTCCTGAGCTTCACCTGAAGGTAGCAACAGCAGGAGAGGAGCACTGACAAGCAGCTGCTCCAGCCCTTTCAGGCTATGTCTCACTTGACCAAAGATATATCCCCATGATCATGTGGGAGGAGTGACATTTGCAGAGCCTTCCGCCCCCCTGGCCAGGCAGTCAGAAAGTTTTTCTTTACTCTTTGCTTTCCCCCATACCTTCCAAATGGTTTTAAATCAGTTTTCTTGACCGAAGTAAGTAGTACTCAGTGTAGTACACATACTAGTAGTACTCAGTAGTACACATGCAACAAAACACAATGGAGTGATCATCTCTAAAGGTCCTGCCCTGATGTAAGGCTGAACATATAAGGAAAGCTGAGCTCCCATTCCTTTATTGGGATGGAGGTTTTTCATACTATGACAGGATACAGCACAAACACTGCTCTTACTCTCTTGATCTCACCAAAACAAGCCATTGCCATCAAGAATGAGAATGCTGAGCAAAATATGCCTGCCTCCAGAGCAGAAAATTATTACTGGTGCAGGCAGTTCACACTCTCATCTTTCTCCAAGAAAAGCACTGCTTTTAAAGAAAATATCAAATATCCTTAGAAATTCATAGCTTTTCACCCAAAGATCTCCAAGCAATTTTGAAGTGTTAATTAAGTCTTGGTTACTTGTGAAACCAAGACTGGAATAATTTGCTCCCTGGAACAAAGAAAACCTAGGGAAATTCACAGCACAGTCTCAGCAGATCAGATTTTCAGTCTACTATTCACTAACTTTAACAATTTTGCATTAATTCACAGGACTTAGCACATACCTTTCAGTAGCTGCTTAATTTTCCATTTTACTGAGTTTAAGGACACCTGTGCAAGTTTATCTGCCTTTTTCAATGTCTTGCCATTGCCAAATCCATCCCACTGTTGCTCACCAGAATAAACTACAGCCAGCAAGGACCAACACAAAACACTGACCATTCTCTCACCACCACTGCTTCTTTCTTGGGATGCAAAATGTAGCCTTTACCCACATTTAAGACACATGTTTACAAGTAAAGGTTTTTGCACTGACTCGAAATTTTCTCCACTTCCAAGCAGCTGACAGCAATCACATGAAATTTTACTTGCAGGTCTCAAGTGGAACCCTTCAGTCCCCTTTTCAATAAAACATGTAAAAGCTATCAGTTACAAGCTAGTGCTTACTCTATAAAAACTGCTGTCCTGCACAATTGGACTTGAATATTCAGGAGAAGGCAAGTCCAACCAAGAAAAAGGACTTGCTACCATAAAATGTAGCAAGACTCTTCATGTCTTCTCAGAACTCTTACTTCCTTTCTGACTTTGATCACATAATAAGGGTCTGCCTCTGTGGTCTTCCCTCACTGTGCTGACCTGTTGAAGTTGCAATCAGACACTTGGTAAATGACCAAACTGGCCTTTGAAGCATGACTTGGGAGTATCCAGGCCATTATTCTGTTTTGCATTCAGTACTATGTTTCTGTGTATCATGTTTGTTGCAGTGATCGCTGTACTTTTCCACAGCTTACAGATCAGTGAAATTTCTTCTATTTCCTTGCACTCACTGCTTCTGCTCAGCAATGACCCTGGGAATACTAGTGTGAATTCCCAAGATTCACCCAAAATTTTGCTACAATTAAAACAAGTCCAACTACATAAGATAGACTTTGTCAGAAACAATTACCAGCCCTTTGCCAGTTACAAAACTTCCTTGCTAACTTAGCTTTTCCATTTCTTACCTTTGCTTCCAAGTGAACTTCTCTTAACAGATCCTCCTCTTTCAAAACAGGCCTCCTCCTCTTAAACAAAAGATTTCTTCATATATTTTTTGCAAATGAAGTTTTTTATTTCATAATATTTACTCTTCAGAAAGAGAGGTTATTTAGTGTTACTTCTTCATATCCCTACAATCAATTGCAGTCACACTCAAATCTCAGAAGGCACATTCTATGATATGCCCATCAACAAGCTAATTTGCGTGTGCTTCTTTAACAAATTAGAAAAACTCTTTATGATATCTTATCCATCTAACACCTTTCCTGAGTGATTACAGCACTTTCTTAACTTTCTTGAGGGATTTCTAGTTACTCTTCTCCCAAAAACTTTGGGCCACAGGCAGAGATGTTCCCAAAATGCAGATATCTCTCTGCTTGCACTGACAGCTGCTCTGTCATTTCAATGAAACAGTCTGAGGCACATCAATGATCAAACACCTTTAGAACTGGTCTAGACACATGATTTCATTTCCCCCATTGTAATTTTAAAAACCATCTTTGCCATGCATTAACTCACAATTAGTCATTAAGAATGAAAATACTATCTTCACAGTAATACCAGAACAAATTAGTACAGTGTACCTTCCAAACCTCCTTCCTCACCCCAAAACTGCCAGAACTGTAAATTCATACACTTTAATAGCTTAACCACTATCCCTGTGACACACACAGGAAATGTTCTCATGACCAATGCTTTGACAGCAGCTAAACTCCTCATTCCAGCTAAAAGTAAGCATGAAGTATAGTGAAGGGCATGATTTTGGCTGTGTGGTTGTTTGTTCCCCATCCCCTAAATTGCCTGGGTGCTAGAAAAATGAAAGAAAACTTTGCCTGGTGCTCAGTTGTGAGCTTCTCACCCTCCCTTCCTCAAAAGAAAAAAAAAATCACATGGAGTCTGAATTCAGTTTGGAATTAACAAAATCCAGGATGTCACTCTCAAAAGTATTGTTGAAGCAAAACCAAACTACCCAGTCCCTGGGACAAAATAACAGAGAGAACAGCACTGTGGAGACAATGAACTTCCTTGCTTCTTGGTACTGAGCTACTATATATGTATATGTACATATTGGAATGTTATATATATGTCACAGATAACCAGAAGGCTATTTCTACTGCACTCACACAGAGCAGGAATGCAACAGCTCCTCTTCCAAAAGGGATGTCTCAGGCCCATCAAGCATATTTTCAGATTCAGCTTTGCTGGTTGATCTAAAACAAGAGCCCTAGAACTAAATTAAAATGCAAATACCTGGTTTTATAATATACATTAATCTGGAATATGGATCATGTTCTTGGATAAATTAAGAAAGGAATCCAATTCACCATGCTATGCCAGGGAGAGTAGGGGATAAAAATTATTAATGGCACAACATGGTGAATTCCTTCAATAAAATGTCTGGCAGATTTAGAGGAGGGGATGAAAGTTTCTGGAGCCTGGATTTAAGAATTTGGATGGTATACTGCATTAAAGAGAAACCCCAGGTGGGTAATTTAGGCTCTGGAAGATGTAGATGCAAGAAAACCAGAAACTACTTCATTAGCACCTACAAATGGGTCTCCTGTCTCCAAAAGCACTGCTCTGTCTCAGCTGTCAGCTGCACTCAGAACTAAAGCCCTACAACCTTCCCCATTTGCAAAAAAAACCCCGGCACCACCACAGCAAGACAGAAAGAAGCACCATGGAAAGGGAATTTAATGCGCCAGTCAAGTGTGAAGAACAGACCTTTGGCACTGCTGTTCCTCCCCCAACTTTCCCCTCAGTGTGTACACCCCCATAGGAACAAGCCTGTAATACACACTTCAAGGCACTCAGTGTTATTTTCCAGACAGTTTTCTCCATGCTGGATCCCTAATGGAAGTCATGTCTGTAAAACAAAATTACTTGTTTGAATCTCTTCCTCCAGGACTGACTGAGTATACAAAAGTCATCCACAGGAACAGAAAATTACTCCAACATATGTGAGTTTCCAGTGTCTGAAGCTGGCTGAGAAGGTATAGCTATCACTTTGTGCAATAAAAGAATAACACGGCAGTTGTGTCAAGAATAGTGGGAGTGGGAGAATCCAACAATATTGCCAAAACTGTGGGCTAAGAAATAAGGGAACACTTCTGTTGTGAGGCACACACTAATTTGCTGTTATGATATGCTTTTCCTTGCCTATTTCCAGAGAGTAATAGCCACAGCCACTTGTGGTCAGGGACTTAGGGGTAAAGGAACTACTCTCTGGATGGGGAAGTTCATAAGATGTTTGCCAAAACCCTTTTAATTAAAGAGACTTATCTCTAGACAAAATTAGCTCACTAAAAGACTGCTACTCAACACTCAATTTTCTCCAGCAAGGAACAGAGTACAAACAAGAGACTTCCCTGTCAGCGTTAAAAAAACCACAAACTAAAATAAATCAACAATTCATATGTACTGAAATTACCTTAGTTTCTCCTTACTGTTTGCCTTTTCTATTGCCATCTGTTTTAAAGCAAACTGCCTCGTATTTCCACGAGATATTCCACTACTGCTGTAAGAATAGAAAGAATCTTCTCAAGAGCTCCTTGAAGTCTGAAATTGTGTCTCTTTTTGCTTAGCAGGTTTGAGACTAAATTCCAGAAGTAGAAGAACACCTCTCCTGCAATTTTGCATAGATCAGATTCCAGAATATCTTAAGCTTAAGGATTTTAGCAGCATTCAGAAAGAGTTGTGACCTGGTCTCTTGCAGAACAGTCACACTCCCTTTGCCTCTTTATGAGGGTGTAGGATGCCTGCTAGTGCCAGCTGCTCCCAACCTTCCAAGCGTGTTGATCACACCCTCCTGTCACCTCCTAAAGTCTTCTTCCTACAGTTTAGGAACCTTTCTGAGGCTACATCTTCACAAGCTGTCAAAGTTAGCTTCCAGAGGATCATGGCAGCCATAACAAATGAATGGTGCCTTACAAAGTGTGTGCTTAAAAGGAAAATAAATCCAGGTTACTTGGACATGTATCTGCAAGAATAACAAGTAGCTCCAGGCAAAATGTCCCTATTCTCCATTTCCTCATGTCTGCAGGACACCCCACTCACTCTTTACCTCCCTGCTTCTGCTTTAACTTCCTGGCAGCAAATGACTGCTCCTTCAGCCTTTCAAGAGAGGTGTCTGAGATGAAACTAGACCTAGCATCCTCTTTCAGATGACCTCTGGGACAACTTCAAAGTACCGTGAGGGACCTTTTTGGTAAACAAGAGTCATAACACTCTCAAATTAGCTGGAGAAAAATGGATTCCCTGTGCTATGGTGTGTCTCTTGGTGTAAACTCACGTGCATGGTGAGCCATCACAGTGGACAGCTCTCTTCCTGGAAAGATCAACCCTTGCAGCCAGCAGAGGAACAAACATAATGCAGTGTCCAAGCTTCAAGCTTCATCCCAGAGCCCCACTGCACAATGAAGAGCACAGTACAGCTTGCAGCAAGACCCTTCTTGATAAGTTTCCATTCCACAGATCTCCTAAATTAAATACATCCACAATGATGTACTCAGTCCCCCACTTCTATTATTGATGATCATGACTAATCGCAGTAGTAAGCTTAAAACAAGGAGGTCTTTAAAACACACAAATGTACCTCTTGATTAAGATTTTGTTAGTACTTTCAATTTCAGAACTACTCACATCTCAGTTCTGCTTCTGTCATAAACATCCCTTAAGGCTCTGCTGCCAGCCAGCTACTCCTTACCTTCCTTATCAGTCTTAACCAGATTTCTTCCCCGCCCCAAACAGCATTTCCACAGTGTTTTTGTTCTCCAGCTATGGTTTTCAGAAGTGAGGCTCTCAGTTAAATTTTTGCTTAATATTAAAGCCCTTGCCCAGACAAGCAAAAGACACTGAATAAAGATTTTAAAAAATAACAAACAGAAATTTTTTCCATAAACTGAAAAAAAGAAGTACAAGGATGGGAAAATTTGTACAAAGGGCAATTTGAGGCTGGATCACAGGCAAAGGAAACCAGGACCTTGATAACAACCTTCCAATCCCAAGTATTTGATTTCTTTCTACTACTGTAACACTCCATAAGATAACTTGCAAAAACAACTTTCCACACATCTACTACTCAAAAGTGAACACTTTGAATAGCAAACGGACAATATTAGAGATCATTAACACTTCCTGCTAACACAAACTCCTCAGAAAGTGAGAAATCCTGAAGGACAAGCCTACCTAACTAGGAGGGATTATCAGGAAATCTAAACTCATCACTTATTTCAAGTACTTATCACAAGAACATTCCTGTAAAATATTCCAAAGCATATGATTCCAACACAAACTCCCACCCAGAAAATAATGGTAATGAGAAAACAAATAGATGAAAAACTACTGTTAATTGAGGGTTTGAACTGGTCATCCCACCTCCTGTGACCTGTATCAAAACCCTTCTTAAAATCCCAGGAGTTAAATTAAAATAGATATTGTGTCAGATTGGCTATGTTAGAATATTTATGTTTTAAGCAGTATTAATATCTCAGTAACTACAGGCAGAGAATCTGATCTTTTCTGCAGCTTCCACCACAAATTAATGACTTGGATTTAGTTAACACACACAAGCTTAAAACTTTCAGAGCATAAACTTGAGAAGGACATGCAGCCTCTTGGTCTCGTCATAGCACTGATATCAGCCCCAAGAGGAAGGCACTGCTGGACAGCACTGGCCTAAGACATCAATCTGTATTGCCCAGCAACCAAGAGCTTTGATGCTCCCCATGTGAAAACAGTCAGGTGGATCTCTGCTCCTGAGAGTTAGGGACATGATGGAGAGGGATGCTGAGCTGATGTATTCTGCTTTAAGTGATTCCTGATTGCAGTCCAGGCCTGTTCTCCAAGGCTGGGCCCAGTGGGGATGCTCCAGGTCCCAGCCATAGGTTACCTGTGGTTTTGCACCCGCACATCCCTTGACTGTCTATGAACTAATGAACTCTGCAGTGTCTCATTCACCAAGCACCTTGCCATAGTTAATAGCAAGTAAGCTTCTTTGAGAATAATTGGAAAGAAGAGTTGGCAGAGACTTGTCACATGGGTTATTTCCCAAATTGTCCAAAAAGGGGAGAAGCAGAGGAAAGCTCCCTGTATTTTCTTCTAATTCCCTAAATGGAAAGGTATCTTTCTTGTGTCATCTTGACATGTTCATTTTAATAATTCATACTCAATTGTCATGTCAGCAACAATTCTGAGCAGAAACTCTGATTAGCTAAAATGGAAACAAAGATCTGGTTGTGGAAATACTCATTTTTTAACAGAGAGTAAGAGACACTTTCACTCCACCTTCAACAAAGTACAGATTAGCCTGCGACTCTCAAAAGCACTATACTAATTTCTGTTCCCACAAAACAACCTCAGAACATCTGCATCTCTGTAGTATTCTGAAGTAACGAGTTGGACACACTCAGCCAAGTCTCCCACAGTGAACAAGTTTCCTCTCCACGAACACTGCAAGCTGCTGTTTTGCAGATCAAAACAGTCAGCTTCCCCAGATGAGCCAGCTCCTTCCTGGAAATGGAAGACAGAGCTGCCTTGTCTCAGGAAAGGGAAGATAAAAGGTCACTCTTCACTAAGTGGCAAAATTCTCACCTTGAAAGCTTTGCCCCTTGATTGACACGGAACAACCAAGGCCATGGAACTTCTAATCACATGCTTGTGGAATTACTAAATCACTCTTAATTATATCAGAGAGCCAAGACCTCACTGGAAAGCCACAGCAAACAAAGAAGCCAATGAAGCCTCCACTGTTGCTGCAAAAAATTGGTAATTAAAAGTAATGAGTACACCAAAGAGCGAGAGAACAGCATCACAGCCACTGCTCAGTGTCACTGCTCAGTACTCGTGAGTGACTTGCATATAAAGCAGCAGGCTTGTCTCCCTAGGGAAATTACAGGGTACGCACTTTGTGAGACAGCAGTGAGGAGAGGAAAAACAGGGAAAAATAAGAGACAGACAAAGAGCAACTTTATTTACCCCACAGAGAGGGACAGCATTGCCAACCAGGCCCAAGTTTGAGAAGTGCTCTCCACATGTTTATGGCAGCTCTAGAAAGCCTTCTCCCAGCCTTAGACCATGAAGTGCTCCCCTACTTTGAAGGGCACAAATGAAGTAGACCTTGTGTTCAACCTAATCCAGCCCACACACAGCCCTTGTCCAAACAAAGACTATTCCAGTGGAAAACCTTTTTAACCTCAATAACCTGAGCTCAGCCTTAGAGGTTCGTTCTCCAGAGGTTACCCTTCAAAATATCATTATCAGAAACCATAGAACTTCAATCTACCCTTAAAAAAGCCTTTCAAAACTCAAAAAAATAACAGAATGTCATGACCCTGCTCACACCATAATAAATTAAACTAGATAGTCATAGGACCTGCTGAAACCAAAGCATGTGCTTTTACTGATTAGACTATGAGAAGATAAATGCTGATCTGTTTCCTTCCCAATGATACTACACACCATCTCAGAACACCAAGATGTCAAAGATGGCACTGGACAGAAAATGGCACCATGTTATCTACCATAATTTGCAAGCAAACACAAGAATCTCTCTGATCTGCTACACAGACAGTCTTAAAGATCCAATCCTAAAGACGATCATATGCAAGAGGTGCCAAGTCTGGACCAAATCCTTGCAGAGATTGTCTTTGATGGATTATGATACTGTGGCAAGAAATCCAGTCTTACTCAGGGCACTCAGCCCTTTCAACACGCAAGAAGGGAAGTGTGAAACACCAGAAGTCCAAACAGAAGAGTTTGTACATCACAGAGATCAGAACAAAGAGACATTTTCTACTTCACTGCTTCAAGTACAATGATTCAAAAAGGCGCATCTTCAAGATACTCTAAGTAACAAAGCCTCCCCATTAATACATGAACAAGAAGGAATAAAGGGTAAGTGCAGCAGAAGCAGTAATGCAATTTGTGGAAGTCTGCCACTGAATGAAAAATTAATAACCAACAATCTCTGGCTAACTGCAGCCATTTCGTTATGCTTAACTTTGACAGACTCAAATCTAATAAACTCGTATTGAAGTGCATCTGGTTCTTTTTCATCCCTTTTCTGAACTTCCATTGCTTACCAACGCAATGCCTTTTCCCTCTCACTGCTGCAACCTAATTACTGCACTCTGTTTTGTAATGCTGAATGCTAAGCACCCAACCCCCCAAAAGAGCGCTTTACTTTACCTGTTGAAGATATCGCCTGACACCTTTTGCAGATATTGAAGTGCATCTGCCACCTGCTGCACAGCCTCCTCCCTGCGTAGGTCTGGCTGGATCAGGGGAACTGAGTACGTCTGCCCTTCCGAAAAGTGCTTCTGGGCTACTGTGGCCATTGTACCTAAGGCAAAGAACAAATAGGTCATTACAGTAAACACACTGCCATTTTATCACAGCAGTTATTCAGGGACTTCAACTTTCTGATCCACTAATTATTTTAGGAAAACATTTGTAATGGAATTAGTAAGCTGAGGAGAAAGGCAGAAGTAGTAAGGCTGACATATTGGATTTTTAATATATTCAAGGCAGCTACAGTGAGGTGGGAATCTCTTGCTTATCTGAATGTTCTTGGAAACCGTAATTTTATTTTAGCATGCTACTTAACAAATCTCTGTTCAGTATTGTGCTGAAAACAAAGACCAGAGTTAGAAGCAAAGTCAGTTCAGAGCGGCAACAAGACTCATCAGAAATCACCCTGTCCCCTCCTCCCTCTCCTCATATTCCATGTGGATATATTTCAGGTCATCCAACCATATTAGCAAAAGACAGTATTTAATCTTACACTTCTGCTCCAAGAAACACACCATCAGGCCCTTCCAAGAACAGAAGCCATGAAATTATAAGGCATGCATGGGAACACACTCCCTTGCTCCAAGTAGGTTAATGAGAGTTCTTCCATTCTGAGACTCCCAGGAGCTGTTTGTTGCTTCTGGACTGGATTTTTCCTTAGTAACTATCCTGAAAGAAGCCTCCTTATTTTAGAACCCTTTCACATCTCAAGCCTAACCAGTCACCAAAATGTTTCAGTTGTGTGACACACACCAGAGCTGTACCCATACTTTCGTAAGCAGCTGAGTGAGTACCACTGCTCTATAGCTCAGCCAGGAGAAGGTCACCCATCACCCATGTTTCCATTCTGAGCCTTGCTCACCTCACCCTCAGCAGTTCCCAGAAAGTCTGCCTCCCATCTTTACTCACAAAAATAACAAAAAAGTTCCTGGGACTTGGAAGAACATAAAGAGAAAAAAATCCATTTCTCTGAGCACATTAGAAATTGCCAACTCACAAACACATTACTGTTAGGACATTCTACAGAATGAACGGAGTAGAGTATCCATACAGTTTTCTAACCCAAACTCTACTGCTAGATCTACACAACTCCTTTCAAACTTGTTTTGTCTGTGTCTCTTCTCATTCAGGCTGTAAAAATCACACAAGTTTACAGATGCTTATTACAGGGTTTCATCACACAGAGCTCTGTACATCTGTATAAGAAAATATTCATTAAGCTGAGGAGAAGCAAAACAAAGGATGAAAAACCGAGGTATCAGAAACAGACGGGTATTTCAGGATGCACCACATTCCCTGTGTGGTACTTGGAACTCTACAGGAGCTAGCTCAGAGAGCAATGCTGTGTGCAACCTGCATTTTCTGGCTCTATAGCAGTGCAGGCTGAGAATGACATAGAAACACAGCCCATACTGGAGAAATTCACAAATCAGGAGCCTGAAGAGAGATAGTCACAACATAAAAAAACAGTTTAATATGTAAAAATTAGAGGGATCTTCACACATTCTTTCAATTCCCTATCTTGCTTCACAAAAGAAAAGAGATAACAGATTAGACCTGTCTGCAGCCATTTCTGTATATTTAAGAAACCCCATCCACACTTTCCAAATTTTTCCTTTAAGATGATATCATAGTAGGGTAGGAAAAGCTTTCTGTAAATGTCATACGGCTGTTATTTAAGGATATTCTTTTAGGATGTGGGGTTTGCTGAGTTGTTTTGGGGTTTTTTTGGTGGGGGTGTTTAGTAATGAATCATATGAGATGTAAGGGCACGTAGAAGCTTTTCCACAGTTAACAAATTTGCAAGATCAAGCCCAGCCATTAGAAAGCTGGCTCTGCTGCCAGTCTAGGAAGCCTAGACCTATTCTGTTTCATTTCATGCATCACTGGCAGCAAGACTCAGTATCTGCACTCTTTAGCAGCAATGTTTGCACACTGATTAGTCTTCTTGACTGGGCCTACTCTGCAGACAGGAAATTATTACTTAGAGCTGTAAAGCATATAAGTTAATCTGAGAGGAGTACAGCCAAATTTGAGACAGCAGTTTTTGAACTGCTGACCACAATCAAGCTTCAATACTTTTCCTTTCAAATTTACTATTCGACTGTCACCAGGGAATAAAGCGATCAGATAACACAGCAAGGATGTGGTTATGAGTTACTCTGGCCCCAGCAGCAAAAGGAGTTTATAATCCTCCCTGCCACTGGTCAAAACTCTGCCGTTGCATCAATGCTGCTGATGTTTGGGATGCCTATTTTTAACTCGAATCAGTTCAATGACCCAATTTACCACAGCCAGATAAACAGATGTAATTGTCCATGAAGCATAGCGGGGAACAGGGGCAAGAAGGAAACTTCTTAAACTTGTTTCATTATCAAAACCATTCCTGCTTAAAGGTAACCCTAAGAAAGCCAAGATTTTCACCTCCTGAGGCCAGATGAGATTATACAGCCCCATTATGATCTCTCAGACTCTCACCAATCCTTTGAAAACCAAGCTCAGTTTAGCTGCTGACTGCCTGATGCTCCCACTCCAGGAGCAGCGCTCCTCTAGCTACTCCCAAAACATTTCCCTGCAGTCAGAAGTTACAGATTCTCCTTCCGGTCCCACTGCTCCCTTGCAAAGAGAGAAGCATCCAGTACTGGGCAAAGCAGGAAAATCCCTGGGTGCTCCTACTCACACTGTCACAGTTTATCTGTTGGTAAAGGTCACCTTCACAGGTTCTCAATGAAGACTCTCAAACGAGCTTCAGATTCTCACCTCTCCTAAAATAAACACTATGGAGAAATATGACAGACTCTGGAAATTACTGCCAGAGACAGATACAAGAGACAATTCTTTCTGTGCAAGAGAACAGGTTGGAGATTTATAGCAAGGAGGAGGAAAAAGAGCAGTAACTAAATGACTAGACTTGGGCAAAATCCCATGCTACAGCTGCTATTTGTTACCTCCTAGGACCAAATTGATTGGAGAAATAAGCCAGTTTTACAAACAATTTGAGTAAGGGCCTCACCACATGGTTAGAATAAAAGGAGAATTGCTTCACTTAACAGAGAGAGACTGCAGGAACTAGGAATATTTTAAAAGGGAAAATTCAAAATATTCCCAGCAGAAGCCAGGAAGAAAAGCAAAGACTGAACATCACTCAGTAAGACTGACTCTTCCTTTATCTCAAACTCCAATGCACTGAGAAGGAAGCAGCACATTTTCTTGCTATGCTCCACTATCAGAATTAGTACATAAAAAAATAAAAAAGTGAGTGCTTCATGTTAAAATATGTCAACTCTACTACCCTATCCAACGAGTACCAAGCCTTCATGTAACATGAACAGCAAAGGTGCAAACTAATTGCTTATATCTTACATATAGAAGGGACTTCCAGCAAAACAACGAGCTGGTTCCAGTATCACTCCAGAATCTTACAGAGGGTGTGTTTCCGCAGGAAGTACGGCATGCTGAAATTATGACAGCTAACAGTGAGAAATTGACACATGTGCCCAAAGAAAGCATGAGTCACAAAAACAGATGTCAGGTCACCCAAGAAATTTAATCATTAGTGGTGTGACCACCAATGGGTCACACAAAGCAGAAGAAACAACAATACAGAGCTTTTTTTTTTTGTGATTGAAGAGGCTCTGGCAAAGAACTACAGCATCTGGGGGCTCCAGTCATTTTTTATTCAATTACTTTTTCTATGTGAATTTTCATGATCAAGACATGGTGTTACATAATAACCTCATTTACCTCATTAAAGTGGAAACAAAGAGAAAAAGGTTGTTTTCTCACTGCACCACCTGCTTCCAAGTGCTATGTCCTGATTTGGAAGTTCTGACTAAAGCTACTGACTGTTTAGATTTGCACTTCTGCCTTAAGCTGTCTGTGCCTTTCACATCAGGCAAGCTGGTCCAAAGCTTCTTTGGACCAGCTTCTCGGGGCTATTCCTCTGCACTCAAAGCTGTTCCCTCCCTCTCAGTTCCAACACTCACACTGGCAAAAGCGGAGAGAAACAGCAGGAGTGGGAAACAGAATCAGTCTCCACCAGACTGTCTCACTTTTCCGGAAGACATAAACCAGGACAGATACAGGCTGAGCACTCCAGGGTTTCCAGGCATTCCAACAAGTGGGCTTACTGCTCACTCACCACAGCCAACTCTAATACTTGGAAGGACATGTGGAACTCTGCCCCAGGAAAAGGAAGTATATAACTCATTGCTCAGGATAGGTAGAGAAACGCTCCACCTGCTTTGCTCACCTCTCTCCATAAAAATAAAACTTCTTATGTAAGGCAAGTCCAAAATAACTTGTTACAGAGCAAACAGATTTTTTAAAAGAAGCAACACTTTCCTAAGTTCTTTAGAAAATACCGCTCTATGGAAGATTGACCACTGGGATGATTATCTAAAAATAAAGCAACCCCACAATCTTAAAATATCTTAGTTTTTCAAAGGAACATAAACAAAGGCAATATTAAAAAAATAGCCTGGCTGCCCTTAACACAGGCAGAATGTAAAGCTATATACAAGCACTTACCAAATGTGTACTTTGCTGTGAAAATAAATGGAGAATGAGGCAAGCCATCAACAATAGCTGCTTCCTTAACACGTTTCAAGAAGCTAAAAAGAGCAGGCTCAGAGGAGAAGAGAGATTAAATATTTTGAAAAAAATCAGTGCGTATACTTCAAAGCTACAATGGCTGCTTTAGCAATTACTGAGCTGCTGCTTCTGTCTCTGCACTGGAAAGGCAGCAAGAACTAGAGGCCTGTAATTCCCACAGGCGGTAACATCTCCAAAAAGAAGTGAGACTATCTCTAAGCCTATGTCTCTCCTTTGTACTATCCTACTAAAGGATCAATGCTTTGTAGCCACCTGTGAGAACACAGAGATCAGCAATCTGCAATAAAACACGTCTGCATATCCCTCACCACACACCACTACTCCACTACCACCAGTATGGCTCCAAAGTGGGAACAGACCAAGCCACAAATGAACCACAATCTAAGATCAAACACACTCAAAAGATGGAGTAGACAGGCTCTGGGCACAGCTTATCAGAAAGTGCTGTCTCCTCTGACAGAGGAAAAGTCACATCCGTAACTCGGTTAACCATGAAAAGTCATCCCAAATTCCTACCTGAGAATAATTTCTTACATGTAATACTTTCTACCATGTTTACCTGGACAAACATTTTCCCATGGTCAAATCTGCTAGTATATTCAAGTCATACCTTGATTGGAGGCTTGCCTAGAGGGTATCCCAACAAAATATCAGAATTAAATCCTCTACGGAAAAAATAAGAATATAAAAAGTTAATTATAACACCTTGCCCTCCACAGATAAAGCACACTCCTCTGAGTTTACCTGCTGCAAAACCAGAGAACAGTATTTAAAAAAGAGACTTGAAAAGCAAGAAAAGCAAAATATGTCATTGCATACGAAATGCTGTTCAGGGGCAGGATAAGGCAGTGTGTGCACACGCACTCATACAGATGTAGACACTGAAACAAAAGCTAGAATTTGCTCAAATGCAGCACAGAAGCCTACATACCAGTCTTATTACTATGCAGCATACAATCATTCTGCCCTGTGCTGACATTCATGGGAGGGGATGAAATTTAGTCCTCCAGCAGAGCACACAAGAGGTGGATAGGAGCACACTATCCTGGATAGGAGAGCAGGATGCATTTCCAGCAGTGAGATGAGAGGTTTAGCACAGTCCCTGCGCTAATCCAACTTTACCCTTTTTTTGGGGAAGCAAGGTGGGGGCAGGAGAGAAGCAATTTGGTAAGTTAAGAGGATGAAAAGTCTATTTATATTTTTTAATTAACCATCTTCTCCAATGTTATTAAGCAGCAATCAAAGATGCAGATGCTACTGATTTGATTGGCAAGAAGTACACTGTGCTGTATATTAAGGAGCTCTGCCCCTATAAATAGGTCTAATCACCATCTGAAGGCTGGAAGGCAGTGATGGAAGAAAGCATTAATAAGACCCTAATTAGGCTCCGTAGTAGGCTGTACTCCACCAGGGTGCTCATGTTACCAGATGTCTCTTATAGTAGCACCCTCAAACTCCATTGTAGATGTTACTGCTTTGGTCTGAAGACCTCTAGCAGCTATTTTAGACAAGAGTGGGGTTTCCCCATCTTCGGAGTGCTTGGCATCAGCTGTGATTTTGCCTCCCAGTGCTATTTCTGGAACAAAATGACTTTGTCCACTACAGCTGTCCCACCCTGCCCACTATCAGGGAATGAATTAAACAGAGGAGCTGGAGCTCTCCAGACACAGAAACTGGCAACAGGTGCAGGAAAGTGAAAAGCTTTTAGAAGCCATCATTCTCCCTCCCTCTCAGCAGCAGGAGTATGCCACGGCCCAATCTACATCACAAGGTTACTTCAGCCACAGCTGTAAAATCCATTTCTGCTCCTCTCCTCCAGCTTTAGAGGATACTTACTCACACTCAATCTTTCAGCCTATCCTTACAGTATAGCATTACCGCAGAAGAACACTAGCAAAAAAAACTCCATGTAGAAAATGAATCCTTATAGGGCATCTCCTGCTCCCAGAACTGCTCATTGATATGGGACTACCTGAACAGCCAAATCTTTTTCAAAAAGAGTCAGCCTCAGATCACACTAAGCCCCTGCAGAAGCAGTAGAGCACTGAGGAGCCTGACAGTCAGCAGGACTACCTGAAGAAAAGCACTGGCCTGTCAAAAATCTGCTTCTGAAAATGTGAGCTCAGCATTTTAAGGCATTTCCTTCTCAAGAAGCCAAAGCCTGTTATAAACACCTTTGGCTCAGCCACTTTGCTTTGAAAGAAATAGTAGCTGTGGCAGCTACTATAGGTGAAGTCTGGAAACTCCCCCTTACCCTAAAAACTACTCAGAGCCACTTAGATTTGTTGGTTTGTCACATACTGCCATATTCCACTTAGGCTTAGGAGAAAGAACCAAAATTTGAGATCTCAGAGTCCAGCTTTACAATAGCATGTGGCAACTCCTTGGCAAAATACATGACATTTAAAGATGGATTAGGTACAACAAATTATATTGACTCTCCAGAAGAGAGAATGCAATTACATTAATTTCTTTTTTTTCCTAAAGTGAATCTGAAAACTAGAGACTTAAAAGAATTTAGAGGCGCACTTCAATCCTGCCAGCTCCATAAGCTAAGACCCCCTCTAAGCCACTACTGTCTTCAGGACAATCTCTCTCTTCAACACAGATCTGTTTTGTGAAGCACAGGCAGCCTGCCTCACTGCATCACCTTGCTGAGAAAGCCCTATCCTCTAAGCACAGGCTGAAATTTATTTCCTCCAGCTGGATACATAAAGCTCATTTTGACAGACAGGTATTGATATCTACAGTTAATCAGATAATCCCCTCTGCGACTGCCACCTTTGGCTCTCATCAGTAATGGAGATACACAGATGCTGTAATGAACAATTGATCTGATTCCAGGCCAGCATATACAACTGACCACTCTCTTAACAAACACTCTCTTAATTGCCTGCCTTCCCTTCCTATCACTACTTATTACAAAGGAAGCCTAAACAAATAGCTTAACTACACCTACCATACAAACATCATAACTAAAGTTGAGAATCCCATCCCAAACGTCCAGAAACGTTTTTTCTTTGATTTCCTAAATGGGGGCACTTTGGTTTTGTATGCCTGAAGTACACAGAAGCCACTAGCTATGCAAAGTCCTCTAGAGAGCCATTTCTCTGCATTAAGTTCTCTTAAACAATGGAAATCCAAAACCAGGCTAACCAGTATGCTGCTGCAGAGCTTCCTGCAGAATGTCTGAAGCTTCACATTCTCACTATCAGGCCACAGCAATACTTACCTCCAGAAACACACAATGTCCAAAAAAAAAAAAATCCAGCTAGTTTTTCCCTCTAATTTTCTGATGCAAAATCAGCTCCACCCTCCTGCAGAGGGACCTCAGCCGCAGATCTAAGCACTGCCACATGTCACTGCTACAAACAGTAACTCGCAATGTCATGGTTTTCACTTCCACATTCAGCACCCTCTACTCCAAAGTTCTGGAGTTGTACAGCCCCCAGGCTCCACATGCAGTATTACACCAAAGCCTCAGACATTCAGTTAAGGAAACAACTAAATCAAACCATCTACCAGATCAGTTCCTGCCTGTTTTATACATTCAAAAGCAAAGGCAATGCTTGCACTTCTAGACGATGACAGGAGGGGAACTTGCTAAATAAGGAATGTCTTCAAGTCTGTTCACATTTGCTAGAAGATACATCCCTACAGAGTGGTGTGATAGACAGGAGCTGACAAAAAGCTGGGTCAAAAAAATGACACCTGGATGAACTATTTTCTGGGAAAGGTTATCTTGTGAAGGGGTCTAAGCAGAGCTGATTAGCTACAGAAATTGCTTTTCTGAGTGATAAAAATTATTCCCTTCAATCTCTTACACCACAGCTATGGGAAATATAACAATTTCAGACATAATCCTCTTCTTCCTCTGCACATTACATTTAATCTAAAAAAATGTTATTTAAAAAAATCTGCCTTGCTTTCAGGATTACCTCAATACTATTTCCCCCCAGCCCTCAATTTCTACCCTTCCCTTTCACTCCCCAAGCCAAGCTTGATGTGCCCATCATCACCAGGTATTCCCAGAAGCCAGACTGCAGAGTAGCTCCCAGGAATTATCTGCTTTCAGTCTTCTGGCCCATGAACTTCTCACCTGAGAGAAGGCACTTTGTATCTGAAGGAATGAAGATTTAAAACTCAGTTTAAATATCTGGAGTGACAGAAGGAGGACAGATACTAAGAATAGCAGCCTGTGCTGCTCTGAGAGTGCCTCAGGCACTCTTCCGCCTCAGGGCTCTGGAGGTGTGGCTGTTTCTCCCCCATTCAAAGCATCCCAGGAATACAGAGATGTATCAGGCAGCCTCTACATCCCAGGTTTACTACTCAGACAAGACAAACATAATGAAATATCAGGAGAACTTATCAGCCAACCCTCCTAAAATAAAGTATAAGCAAGGGATAGTCAACTGGAGCACCTCTGATTCCCAGAAAACTATCATGCAGAAAAGCCCCTACAAGGACATGGCAAAACCACTTTGCTTCCAGGCCTCTGGCAAGAGCAGCACTCTTTCCTCTGCTTCCCTTCACTGCTCTAGGAAGGCTCTGTATTTCAGGGAACTGCCAAGGAATCTGGGCAGTTCTAACTTCTACCTCATCTACACCAGGATAGGTGAGTCCAGTCTGCGAACCACAGCCAGCAACACCCGCCATGCAACCTCCATGAAATAAAGAGGTCATTCCGGGCAAACTCCCAGCTGACATTTGCCTCAGTCATGTAAAATGCCACAACCACATTCAGCACCAGCCCACATTCCTTGTTGGAAGCTGCACTGTGACTTGCACAGTCAGAGTCAAGAATTACCCTACTCTGAACAGAAATAAAGAGCCTCCTCTTTGGAAAGAGGTCTTTGGGAAAATTCAGGTGCTATTCAACCATTCAATATCAGAACCACATTTAATAGCCAAAAAAGAAAAGAAATCCCACCTCCCCCCCCAAAAAAAAAAAAAAAAAAAAGAGGGGGGAAACCTTATCACAGGATTTCCTTCTGATTACTAAAATAAATACTATCAATGACCATCACTGCTGGATGTGACTTTACAAGGTTCCCTACATGCTGCATCAGCATCCTTTCTTCATGTGCACAGCTAGGTCTAATAGTGCTGTGGTCTTCTTATTGCTGGGAAACTCATTCTTTATTTTGAACATAGAAAAAGATTATTCCAATAACTGCATCAGCAATTTGGGTTCACTTGCAAACACTGACAATACTGTTTTATTTGACAAATCATTACAACCAGCACAACTACTGGCCTGGGAGTATACTTGGAATAGTACAAAACACCCAAACCCCATCACAAGCCATTAGCCGACTTTCTGAGGAAAAAAATCACATAACTCACAACAGAGTCCCATGTCTCTCTCAGACACCTCCTTCTCTTTTTTTGTTCCCCCCTTCAGGCTGCAGCATCTCCTGTCTGTCCCTACAGGGTACCTGACCTATACTGAAAAGAGGTATTGCCCTTGCCATTCCCTGAAACACTGTGTGGAGCTCAGGAGTCCTGTATGTCACCGCCAACTTGAGAATTCCATGCTCCATGCTTGCCTGGCAGATGTCCCAATCCACGTCATGGCTCAGCACCGAAGCACCACATAATCACAGAATGGCTCATTTTGGAAGGGACCTCAGTGGGTCACCTGGTCCAACCCCTTGCTCAAGCAGCCATCCTAGAGCACCTGGCACAGGATTGCACCCAAATGGTCCTTGAATATCCAGTGAGAGAGACTCCACAACCTGTCTGGAAAATTCTTTTTTTTAGGCTGAACAGACCCAGCTCCCTCAGCCTGCTCGCACAAGAGAGATGCTCCAGCCCCTTAATCAACTTGTCATTCTCTGCTGGAGCTCCACGTGCAACATGCCCTGAGGAGTCCAGAACTGGACACAGCACTCCCTCACCAACACTGGACAGAGGGGCAGGATCACCTCCCTCGACCTGCAGATAATGCTCTTCCTAACGCACCCAGGATAAGAAGTGCAACGAACCATTTTTCAACCCTGCTGTACCTCCCTAACGAGCGCTGCTAAGCTCTCCTGCCCAACAGCTGGCGGGGCTCCCGACGGGCAGCGCCTGTGGCCCCTAGACGTGACAGCCCGCAGGCCCTGCACAGCCCTTCGCAGAGGCCCACTCGGGCCCGGCAGGAGGGCACCCACCGGAGCCGCGGCTGCTCCCCGCAGACGTTCCCCTGCACCGCCGGCCACGCCTGGGTCTCCGCGGCCCTTCCGGGGCTCTGTGGGGCCCGAGTTCGGCCCCGCCCCCGCGCGCGTTCCCCGCCGCGCCGCGCGCCCCTCACCTGCTGCCCGCGGCCACGTCCCCGCACTGCTTCCGCCCTCACATGCGCGTCACTTCCGCCCGGCTAAGGCGGCCCAGCGAGGCCGTGGTCCGAGAGGATGTGATGGAATGGTGGGATGCCCTCGGCTGGGAGGGACTCTCAGAGATCACCGAGTCCAGCTCCTGGCCCTGCGCAGGACATTCCCACAATCGCACCGTGTGCCCGAGAGCGTTGTCCAAATGCTCCTTGAGCTCTGTCAGGCTGATGCTGTACCCACTGCCCTGCGGAGCTGTTCCAGTGCCCAGCCACCCTCTGGATGAAAAACCTTTTCCTGATACCCAACCTAAACCTGCCCTGGCACAACTTCAGGACCCTCGGGTCCTGTCACTGTCACCACAGAGAAGAGACCAGTGCCTGCCCCCCTCTCTCAGGAAAGTTGAACATCACCATGAGGTCTCCCTTCAGTCTCCTCCAGGCTGAACAGACCAAGTGACCTCAGCTGCTCCTCATAGGCTTCCACTCCAGCCCCTTCACCATCGTTTTGGCCCTCCTTTGGACACTGTAATAGTTCCAGCCCAGTTCTGCACCTGGCTGCTTTGCTTCCACATTATCTGGTATAGCAAAAGGGGGAATCTGTGTCTCACACTCCTTTCTGCTTCTCATGTTTAGAGTTGGGCAATTTAAAAGCTGATTTAACAAATACAGAATTTTTAAGAATGTTGCACTGTTTGTTATTGTGCTGCTTTCACGCTTCCCTTTGTGCACATATTCCAGCAATCAAAGTCTCCCGGCACAAATGTTCATGAAAAATTAATTGCAAGAGCGCATCTGTAAATGTTAAACCCACACTTTAAAGGGCTATGTGCTGCACATGACAGAGGTATTTGAATGCTTTCCCACTTCAGGATCAGAAACAATTTCTCAAAATTCATGTAAACAGTTGCAACTTCACACCATTTGAATAGCAAATACCAGCTTTTGGATGTACCAGGGAACACTTGTGATTGATATGTAGCATTAAAAGCAGTGCACAGGGAAAAAAAATAAGGCAAGCTTCTTCAAACGGAATGCACCCACTCATGGATATTAGCTCGAGGAAAAGGGTAAATTCATTGCATAAATTACCTGTTGCAGATTGTTTTGCTCAGTTCCACTTCCTTTGCAGTGGGAAGCGTAGACTGAAGTGGGGCAGTGATGCTGGACCCAGTGGAGTTCCAAAGAGATCAGTAGCCAGTAGCAGCTTCTGTGTTTCAAAGCCTACAGGAGATACGGTTCTTGCCCTTTTGATGTTTTAAGGATAGGTCTGGTAAGACCCATAAGTATGGAAAGCATAAGGGCACAAGGCTTGAGCACTAAGGACCAGGGCAGGAGCTATTGAAACTCTCTATGAGGAATGGAAAATTGTTGTCATTATAATAACAAAAGAGACTCACACTAAAGGCTCAGTTTGCAGAATCTCTACTTTACCTACAACATGTACTTCTTTTATACACTGTTCTGATCCAGATGGATCGAATTGGTCACTTAATCAATACATTCTACTTGGTTGGCTGGCCAGCTCAACGTCTTAGCATAAGAAGATAGAAAGTAAGAAAGAACAGCACCTGCAGGTTGTTTAGACTGGAAGTTATCATTGTTTGGGCTAGGCCATTCAGAGTCTCACAAGAAACTTGATTTTCTCACTCTCTGACCAAGGTTGTGGGGACCACAGAAAATACTGCCAAAAACCCAAAGCAGATAAAAAAATCAGATCTATTTGAGTCTGAGCAAGGAGTGTGTGCGTGGGTGTCAGGACATGTCATAAATAAAATGAGGAAGTGTATGTAAGAAGCAACAATCCAATATACTCTTATCCGTTTTTATTTATATACTGCTGACAGAAAGCCTGCCAAATTCTTTTTGCTGCTTGGTGAAATCCAGTTCAAACCATTCAAGAGAAAGCAAGAGGTGATGGCAGGCTGACACAGTCCCTTCCCATGTCCCCTTCCCAGGAAGAGGAGACAGCAGGTTTGCAAAATCCATCATTAAAGGACAAAAAGAGAGCTAACAGAGAGAGAGAAAAGGAAGACTGAATCTTAGGCTGGCTGGATACAGCAGCAGGAATACATCAGTCCTGCTAGGACGATGCATAGATTCGCAGGGATACATCAAGTGCTAGGTGAGAAGCAATAGCAGGGTAGCACTGGACTGGATAAAGCACTAGGAAGACCCTAGTAGTGGGTGATAGGCTGTAAATGGTTGTGAACTCCTGGGTAATGTTGTCATATATCAAACTTCTTTCTTGTGCAGACAAGATCTGTCTAACCAGGCACAAGCAGTTGTGGACAACAGCACAGAAAGAGTCTAGAGGCAAATCAGGAGAGCAGCTGCTTGACACAGTGTTTAGTTCAAGTGCAAAGGCGCCAGTCTCTATCCAGGTGCATGGCTTGGCTCATCCCCAGCCACTGGAATACTGGACACAGTTTCTTCTCTCTCCAGAAAAATGTTTACTGGATACATTTCATAACCTTTCACTGGCTGTTTTTGGTGGTCCTGAGGACAGGACCCTTTTAATTCACCAAGGGCCACTCTCAGGGATCTGACTGGCACCTATGACCACCAAACTCACGCTGCACTGCCTTGCATTGGCAAGTTCCAGCCAACAAAATGTCACACATAGTGTCTTTCTCCTCCAACAAAAGGAGCACTACTGTCTAGAGTCTTCTTCTGTCTGTTAGCTTTTCCATCACTACAATATTCAAGTGCTTCCACCCTGTGCAGAAGTCTTGCATAAAAGCATTTTTTTCCTATTATTTTCCTAATTATCTATACACAAACTGATCACTCGTCTATTGTTGTGTCACAGCCACAAATTCGTGAGCAGCAGCCAACCCTTTTAGATTCACATTGTATTTGAAGTAATTTTCACATTTTTGAAGCTGCATTTTCCTACCAGAGTGCCTTTTCTGAAGTAGTAAAAAAAAAAAGGGCAAACCAAAACATTCAACCTTCAAAACATTAAATAAACTTGCTCTTTCTTATGTTATCTTTTACTGAGCAGGTAATTAGTGCCTCACTTTCCTCACTAGAAAAAGGGAAACAATAATATTTTTCCAACTTTAATATTTTTAGGATGGAAAATATTGCTGCTTAATATTTATTATAATGTTTTATACCAAAATTTAATAACATAAAACTCAGAACCTGAAGGCAAAATGTAAAAAGCGAAGGTGAGGAGTCTACAAAGTGCTGCTGTGGTTGTGTTTTGAAGGTGCTGGAAATTCTTGTAGTCTTTTGAACAGCGTTTGTCAAGCATTCAGGCAGAACTGTCTGAGTCGCTTTTGCACAAGGTCAGAACACAATTCAGCTCTTACTCCAGACATCCCTCTTGTTTTGGGGGTTTTCAAATCTGAGGGATGTTTTGCGGTTGGATGTAGGGTTGAACTCACCTAACCTTTAGAGTTGTTTGGAGCTCAGATTTTGCAAGTCTGACTCTAATGCTTTGCTTGTAACATTGCTTTAGAAGAACAGGCAGGAAGGAATTCTGTCCCTTGTTCTGTGTCTGGTGACAATTAGCACCTTGTCTGAGTGCACACTAACGATCAGTATATGCTCACAAGATGTTGAAACGAGACAAAACTGAACAGTGTTTTGTCATTTGGGAGTGAAAAGTAAAAGGCAAAGTACCTTTATCTCCCCATGGCATATAGATGGTCTAACTATAACATGAATACCTGTATTACCTCTGAGGTATTCTTACTGCAGGAAGATAAAATAAGGGCCAAGTGCAGCTCCCTTTCCTTTTGTACAAGCTTTCTTCTGACTCAGGTATCTGGAGACACGTTTTTCACACACTTCCTCACAAACATGTGGCTTTCCTCTTCCCCTAGAGATGGGGCTTTGGGGTAAAATGCAGTGGAATGGAACAAGCTAGAGCCTGAAGTCGATAGAAGTACCATACCTGTACCCCTTCTGGACCACTCTTGTTTCTCCTTCTCCTCAACTCCTTCTGCTTCTACACTTTCTCTGCTATCATCCAAGCCTACTGCTCAGCCCTGGAGTCACAGCTTTAAACATCACTCACCAGCATCACATTACTTATTCTTTATGAGTGCCAGAGCCCTTCTGATGCCCTGTGCCTGCACTGCCCATCAGACTGTAAGTTCTCCAGGGTACAATGTGCCACAGTGTTTCCCATAGGGCTCAGATTGAAGCACTCAAGCAATGCTGAGAAACAACCCCTCCATCCCCCCCCAATAAAAAATAAAAATGCAACTTCTTCAGTGCACACATGAGTGCACTCTTGTATTACTGGCACAGGTTAAGATGGTACCTCTTTTTATGACTGCACTGAACTAGTGTCTCTGGTGCACCTTGAAATGATTGGTAAGGAAAAGCTGGATTGCAAAGTTCTCTGTCTTAAGTGTTGCTGAGAAGACTAAGCTGTGAACATCAAAGTGCCAGTCTTCACATTGCATCCACACCATCTTGCATGGTCACACTAATAACTTTTGTTGACTTAGAAAACCACCATGTTTCTGAAATAAAGGTGTATCAGTGAAACAATGGTAAAAAAAATAGACCACAAAGAGTAGAAAGTCCCTGAAAAGGAGCACAGATGAGGACAGTGTTCCATGCACATTCTTTTATTCTCTGGCTCCTTTCTACACTGCCAGAGCATCCCCAGCCTTGAGAGTCCTGAGTGGGCCTGACCTTGCTGCCCACATGAGATCTGTGGGAGCACAGCACAGCAGTGTGGCTGCAGGCTAATGCTTTTATTTCTGTAATGTGTATTCCTAAGAGCATGGTAACAGGAGGTAGGGATCAAATCCATTCTTCTTGCATAACTGAACAGAGCATTCCCACTAGGCTTCCTGGCAAGAGATCAGACCTCCCATACCAGGCCTTTATAAAAAAAATAAATGAAAGAGAGAAATATTAAGAACAGCCATGGCTAAGAGAAAAGCAACAGGTATTCTAAGGTCATCCATTTAGCCATGCTCCCAACAGGCCCAAATTACTTGTTTAACTTTGAAGTCAACACATACAAGACTCACAGAATCTATTACACCCTCACATTCTATAACAACCATGCACACAGTCTTATACTAACATTCTGTAACACCTAGCTATTTGCCATGCAGCCCCAGCTACCATTTCATATTCAAGCCAGAAGACAGCTATTGAAAGCTTCTCCCCTTTGCTGCAGCCATGAGCCCCATTGCTGGCTCTCCTTCTGTTGCCATACTAAAGTCAGGAGTTGTATGAATTCACTAGTTGCCCTCTGCCATGTGAAGAGGGCATGAACTCAAGGAGGAAGCAGCCAGCTACAATTCCCAGCTACCGTATTAGTGAGTCATTATGAAAGTTGCTCTTCTTTTGATTCTGATGTCCATTAAGTTTATTTAGAACAGCGTGGGCGCTAAATATTAGATGTTGCTTCCAAAAAATTGAAGATTGATTTTTTCCCCCGTCCTGAAAGTCTCAAATAAAAATCAGCACTCTGATGAAAATTCACTGCACTCCCTCCCCAGCTTTGGACAGTACTTTTTTTGTTTTGTTTTTAATTCTTCTGCACTTTTAATTCCTAAAAGGAGAAGAAAAAAGATGGAAATCTCAAGAACATTTCTTCCTTTTTATAAAAATAGCTCTTTCAAAAATTATATTTTTCATATCACATATATTTAAACTAGGAACTTTATTCGTATTTTATCAGTTTCCAACATTAGCTTTAATGTTTTTAGATGTACATTTTAATGCTTCAATACATAAGTCATTGCTGGATACAAATTAGGGGATTTCTGAATATATTTGGAAAGGTAATAAAAAAAGAAGCATGAAAAGAGATGCAAGACGCTATGTTAAAGATTAGGACTAAAAGAAAATTGAGAGAAAGGTGTTCTATTAAAAGCCTACTGAAAATATTAGTGTGTATTAAGACATTCTGACAAATGCTTGTCTGAATACTGACAGCAGGATACTAAAATCATTTTAGGACCGTCTGTTTCCAAGCAGAAAAATGAGAGGTAAAAGCAAAGGGGAAAAAAGAAAAAATAACCTTTTGGAAAATAATTCATTTTCATTGCTGTCACCATCAATTAGGACTCAGTCCTGCACCATTTAATTGTACTTTTGACATTGCCTCCTAAAAACATATTTCAGAAAATTAAGTAAAATGTGATTAAGAAAAATTTACACTTAAATGAAATTTGCACTTTAATAAAAGCTTGTTCCTGCAGACTTAGTTTCAAGCTGGAAACAATTTTTCATCTTTTCAAAAATAAAAGCTAAATAACAGAAATCAATATTCCCTGAGAATAAGACTCACACTTGTGAGAAGTTAATCCAAATTCCTTGCTGTCAATAACGAGCTCCTGTTTTGGGATTTAAAGGGATGTTCAAATTGGTTGGTTTGTGCAAATAATTGATTACTTGATTTAGTTGTTGAACCAAAAAATTAACTCTGCTTTTTTTTTTTTCAAAGACATGCCCAAAACATTGTTTTCAGTGTATTTGGTAAATAATAAAACTTACATAGTTTCAGGGTAAGTTATTTGCTGTTTTTTGGTTGGAACCAACATTAGTTCTGTAACCTTTTTTTTCCAGTTATGTGCAATAAAAGCAAAGGACTAGATTCATAGAAGAGCCTAGGTATTACATTCAGAGATTTTTTCCTAGTTTCTACTCAGATGGAAATTTAGTGAAAACTCAAAATTCCTACCTAAAATATTTTCCTTCTGATTGAGAAGTGAAATACATGTTAAATATTTCCAATGAAACTATTAGTTTTGCATTTCAATCTTTTAGATGCTTTGTATTGCTCTTCAGTATTCACATCAAGCTTACTATATGAGGCTATTATAATATTTTACATCAAAGCTTACTATATGAGGCTGTTATAATTCCAATGTGCTGCAGGCCAAATTTCCTGGTGGTCCTTAAAATTATGCCAATTAACTGCCTTGTAATAGCTGTATGCCAAGGTGCCATGTTAATTCCACAGGATTCTTCTCTAGAAATATGATATTTTTTTTTGCCTTTGTGTTATAACATCAGATCTCTATTTAATTCTAGTACCTACAGATATAATCTTTCTTTTCATTTACAAAGCAGTAGGATACATATCTCCCACTTCAGCATTTAATTCCCCTCCCTTTTTAGAGTGACGTAAAGGGGCCAAAATAATAGTGTGCAACACAACATATATTTTAACAGCATTTTTTCATTGTTTCATAATAAAACCAGTTTAGTAAGTACTTCTATTAGAATTTCTACATGCCAGTAAAACCACATAGCTCATTTTTAAGAAAAGTAGTAGAGCTAAGCATCTATAGATTAATCCAGGCTTTAATTTTTTCCTGTTCCTGGGAAAAGACAAAGGGCTTAGGGGAAAAAACCCAACAAAATGTTGTCCTCATTGTTTTAAATCTCAAAAATATTCAGTGAGTGCATCCCAAATTCAGAAATAATTTTTCATTATTCAGTTTGACAAATAAACAATTTATGACTACGTTCATTTTATCATGGCCTTCAGTTGTAGGTGAGCACATCCACTAAAATGAGCCAGGAACCAAGGATTTTCATCAGGAAGACATGGCCGTAGCCAAGCTCCTAACCTCTCACCTCAGGCTGAGCTTCATCAACAACAGAAGACTTATTCTCAGAACTACATAGAGTGTGAATATGACCTTGAATTTCTCACTGAGCCCTGAGCATCAGGGTTGAGCCCAGAAATCCTGTAGGTTTGTCTATTTTTATCCAAGTATTTTGCTGGCAGGCAGAGCTGCTGAGTTGGATTGCTGAAGACAGGCTGCATCCTGCCCTGAACAGTACAGTACCCATGTCCTCTGCCTGCAAAGCCTTGGGGCACTCCTGCCTTTAACACAGGTGGTTGTGGACATGTCCGTGTGTGGAGCAGGGACTTGACCTTTCTGGCTGTCTTGGTTTGAAAAGACAGGCATTTGTTAAGGAAGGCAGGAGCCTCTCTTGAAATGGAAAATGTAAATCCCCTCCCTCCGAATTGTTATAATTTTGAAATTAAGGGCTTTCAGGCAAAGATATGGGAGCAGGAATAACAGTTCTTTATTAGGGGGGAGAAAAAAAAATAAAATAAACAATACAGTAATACAAAACAACACTGATAGAGTCAGAATACGACCTGACACCTTGTTGGTAGCAGTCCAATTGAAGTGGTGGCTTGTTGCGTTGCATATTTTAGTTTTACTCTGTTTGTAATGGTTTGTTTAGAAACCGCCCCCCCCCCATTTTAATGGATTGTTCCTTTTCCCCCATGTTATTGGTTTTGTCCTAGAGGTGGATCCCTCCCTGAACACGCCCAGACTTGTCCCCCGGTTCCCTGTCCCGCCTTCCAACATGTCAATCCCTTCCCATGCCTGCCCCTTTTTTAGAAACCTCTATGTCAGTTATGTTTCCTTAGCATGTTATTGGTTTGCCTGAGTTGCTCCCTGCCTATGTAACCCCTCATTGGTTTATGTGCCATAGTTCGCCGCCTATGTTCCGCCCCTTGCTGCTTCTCATTGGTTGTATAATGTATCCTTTCACTGTACCCTCCCCTCTTTATAAGTCGCTGCACACCCTGTTAAGTTGCTTTTTGGGCTGGACTCTGGGCTTTAGCTTTTAGCTTGGGCTTAGTGCTCCTGGCTTTAGCCATGATCTCCTGTCCCTGACCCCTTCAAGGGAGAATAAAGTACCTTGGAACTCAAACTGGAGGCCTCTCCCCGCTTCTTTGCCTCTGACCTTGGTGCAGCCTCCTCAGTTCTACACAGTCTGCTGCCTCACGCTGTAGAGCTCACCCTGAGACCTCGTCGTGGTGCCGGCAAGCCCGGGACCGTGCGCTGCGACAGTGGCTGCAGTCCTCTGGAGTGACAGAGGTAGTTCTGTTGAAGCAGTGATCTTGTAGAAGGGTGTAGTTTTCTTCTGGAAATCCAGTTGGAAAGGGCTGTTTTTCTGAGAATCTAGTGGAGAAGACTGTTCTGGTGTCTCAAAATCTCAGATTATATCCACGAAGGAATGTGTGGCTCCTCCCCCTGGGCAGAGCATCTCCCAGTGGGATGATGGAATTTTATCAGTCATGAAGTGATACTCAATGGCTCATTAATGGAAGATACTTCCCGGAGGGAGGATTGGTGTGTGGAAAAGATAAGAAAACTACCCAATTAACAGAAGATAACTGTCACACCTCTAACAGATGGCAAATAGAATACACTTATTTTTCCATCCAGGACACTGGGATGCAGGGAAATAGGTAAGCACAGAGATGGCCAGGACAGGCCAGTGCAACAACATTAGGAGCAAGAATCTGGTTTGCAAGGAAGAGTCAAAGGGCTCAGGATCTTCACAGAATAACTGCTACAGGGGAGAAAGAAAATCTGAAAGGATCCAATCATATAAGCATAAAGAAAAGAAGGATTTTTGAGTGTACTTCAAAATGACTATGTAGGACTTATCAGAAGGAAAATAAAAATATAAACCAGCTACAAGAATATCCCTTAAAATTCGTATTGATCTAGTAGTGGTGGCACTATATCCAGAGGACAGTTGAGGCAGCACCTACCTCTTATTATGCTGACTGGGATTTACAGTTGAGAGCTCCTGACTTTATTTTGGGCCTAATTCATGGAATCACAGAATGGCCTGGGTTGATAGGATCTCTGGAGATCATACAGCCCAACTTCCCTGCTAAAGCAGGTTGCACAGGATCACATCAAGCTGTATTTTGAGTATCTCCAGAGGAGACTCCGCAGCCTCTCTGGACATCTTGTACCAGTGTTCTGTCACTCTCAAAGTAAGTAAGTTTTTCTTCATATTGAGATAGGACTTCCTGTGTTTCTGGTTGTGCCCTGTGGCTCTTATCCAATTGCTGTGCACCTGTGAGGAGAGTCTGGCCCCATCCTCTTGACTGTATTCCTGATAGTCATGCAAATGCTGGCACATTTGCCTTTATCTTTGCCTTGCCTTTATCATTGCAGAACAGTTCATCTGGACCAGCACTAGCAATGATGAGGTAGTTTTGCTCCTTTTCCTCTTTAGAAATCCAACCAGGACAGGCAGACTACCACATTAAGAGTTCCTCCATTCCACCTTTGAATATAGGGAGCAGGATCTTGGCCTTGAATACACACCATTACTTTCACAGAAAGGAAGGAAAAATAAAAAAAATATTGCCAAACCCAATATTGTTTCAGTCACATTTGGTATTTTATAGGCCTGTTTTGTTCAGTTTGGTATAGTACTGTTTATGTCCTGAAATCTATGATCTGAAACACAGGAATGTATGTTATGGAAGAACCACCCCTGCTGCAGAATCTCAGCCTCTCCATTTCTAGGAGCTCAGGACAACATGACAAACTAATGCCAAGTTTGCATTAAGAACAATTGGTTTTATTTAGGTTGTCCTGAAACTTAATTTTGGTCTTTTAAAACTGACTTCATTCCACAACCACCAGAGTTGAAGAATAAATACTCTATCACTTTTTTTTTTCATGATATCAAAACTCAAGCCATATCAATAAAGTGTTACCTGCATATGAAAGACTGGCAGAAGGAGGTAAGTGGAAGTTGCTAGCTGATGCTTCGGCTAGACAGACTTTTGTGCTTAGCTTGAACTCACTGATTTCAAAATAAGGCTTCATGTACCTGCTTGCCTGGAGCAGCTTATAGGATTGGGGTCAGCACTGCAGCTACCAGGGAAGCCTCTCCCTCAACCCTGCCTCCAGTTTTTTCTTATCATTGTCATGCTTATATCATGTTTAGCAGAACTAATGGAGCCTGATCTTTCCAAACTATGTCATACTCGTGGAAGAAAAAAACAATGCTTGTCTGCCCTCTCCTTTTCTGTACTCTCCTTCTTTTTATTTATTATTATTGTTACTATTTTTTTTTAATGATGACTCTGTGAGAATGCCAGATTTATTTTGGCAGATGTGGCTGCTAATCCATATCTACTGTCACTGAGAGACATGATCTGAATTTGTGATGTCTCTCTATTTATAATCCATTTGTTATCTTAATAAATACTTGTGATTTGTTTATCTGACATGGATGACATGTTTATTATTACAAATAAGCTTCTTGGTCATGATTCACGTTGGTCTCTATTATTTTGGACTGTTTTCATTTATCTGTCGGCAGCTCATTCTGTTTTATATATTCTGTCACTGTTAGTTGTGTTTTGCCTTTTTGTGCTGATCTCTGTAAAAAAAGCCCAAAACATCACATAAAGTTAAAACCCAATGAGAACGTACCCAAAATCATCACTCTATGACATCCATCCAGCAGTAATTTCAATGTGAAATAGAGTACAAACATGAACAGATGGGAAGCTTTTAAACAAATCACAACTTAAGTCATCAGCAAATAGCTCTGGCTCCTTTAGGATCCAGACCTATAGGCTCTTCAAGTCTTACAAAATGGACTCCAACCCAACTTTCAAGTTTTGAGTCAGTGTGTATTTATAACAAATATTCAGTCATTCTCTTCAGCTTACTGAGAGCACTTTAGGTACCTTTCTGCCTCTTTTTGCACTTTCACTTTTCTTCCACAACTTCCACACCAGTCTTGCCTGCAGACCAAACATTAGCCTTCCCCTTGCCTCAGTTCTGCCCAGCACAGTGGTTGACAGACTGTGCATCCTCAGTCCCTGCCTTCTATCACTTCCACCGGTCTCCCTGTGTGTCATGCTGCCTAATTCACACCAGTTTTTGTTCCCCACCAGCCAGCCGCTGTTACTGCTTGTGGCTCCTTAGCCCTCTCTCCTTCCAGGGACAAGACCCTTTGTCCTTTGCCATTTCTTTGCTTCCCAAGGCGAGCACTGCAGAGAATGCTGCAGAGGGAGTGAGTAACTGAACTGTTATCTCTGCAATGGATGGAACGACAAAGCAATGCTGTTGTGAGTTGTGTGGATTGTTTTCTTTTCTTCATCTTTTAAAAATGAGTGTAGTGTTGTTTTAGAAGATACTGCTGCTCACTATCTGAAAAGATCTGCTAGGCTGTTCTTACTTGAGAGGTGTACAAATAAGGTAGCCAGAAAATCAGTAGGGAATTTCTCTCTGGACAAGATAAATATTGTAAGTTTTCAGCTACTTTCCTTGTCACCAAATTGGCTTCAACCATTGCCAAAATCCCATCAGTTGTGAAGAAATTCACAAGACTGAATGGCTTGCACCCAGAGCTTAATGTTATGTTAAGCTAATTCACGCAACACAAAAGCTAGACCTGTGATCTGCCACCATTTGACCTATCGTCTGCTCTTTACAGGTCTCTCAAAACAGAGGGGTCTTTTGTGTGCTTTGCATGAGGCAGAGGTTCTATCCTGTGGAGTCAGTTGCAGCTGTATGGATGGTGGTGGATGTCTGAAAAAATTTTGTTGTGTTCCTCAAAGAAAAGTCTGGAGCAAGTTCTTTCAGTTTTGAGTTTTGTCTGTTCATATGCTCCTTGAAATTCTTTCAGACACCAAAAGAGAACACAGAAATACTTGTCGCAAGTCAGCATATCTGAGCAGAAGGAATCCTGTCTACAAGCAGATTTGAAGACAAAAGTTGACCTGAGCAAAAGCCTGAGCCCATAAATAATGAACAACAAGAGATAGGAGCACATCTCAGCAGCAACTTCTTTAGCAAACATTTGGGCTGCCTCTAGTTAAACCATGCTGCATAGCAGGAAGTCTGAAAGATTACCTCAAAAGCCAAAAAACTCCAAAGACTCAAGTTTTTAGAAAATTACATCATTATATTAAAGAGATCAGTCCATTTATCTTGCTGAAAATAATATCATCAGGTGATTTGATCAGACATCTTCAAGGAGAGAAGAGAGTTTAGGAATAAGGAGCTCTTTACCCTGGTAGAGCGTGGCATAATTACTCATGTCTGGAAAATAAAAAGGATAACTTCCTATAAGAAATATATTCCAACTTGTCAACCATGACAGAGCAACAAAATATCATGGAATGAGACAAATTCTCTACCTTTTGCCATCTTCCCAGTAGTACCAGAAGCATTTCTGGAGATACATTTTTCTTAAACTCATGTTCCAAGCTGCATGAGGTTATACAGTATGTAGCACATCAGGCCACATGCTTTATTGATTTGTCCTGGCCTTAATTTCCCTGAGAAGTCAGCATCTGCTTACCCCTGTTATGAAACCTGAGCACAGACCAAACAAGCCACACTGTCAAGGTGAAACAGGACTGCACTGAGGGTCTGTAATCAGAAAAGGATCTCTCTGCTTCAGGTGAGGATTGAGTAAAGGCAGGAAGACTCCTCTGGTATCTTCATCTTTAGTCCTACAGCTAAAAGCCAGGTGTTATGGTCTGCAGGCTTACCGTGTTTAAGCTGAATTCCGCAACAAGGTGAACTTTCTTGTGTTGAGGCTGTTGAATTGTTAATTCATACTGATAGCACAAAATTAGAAGCAAAGGGAAAATGTCTTCTATAGACCAAACATAAAGAGTCGAAATGTGGTAAAGACAAATGCGGCTTCTTTTGTCAATTTTTTTTCTCTTCAGTGGAACACAGCTAAGCTGACATAAATATTTTAAACAGCTGCTCATCAGAAAAATGCTGTATTGTAGCCTGAGCTGAAATACATCCTGTTCATGAATGTTTTTTGTTCTCTTGACAGTATTTGATTTCTGCCATTGCAGAAAAAACTTCTAGTTGGAGAATGAATTGCACTTAACATTATTCCATTTCTTTTTATTTTTTATCTTTTTATTTTTTTCCTGTGTATATTATGCAAGGTCAGATCACATGAACTTGTCCCCTCTGAAAGTCTCCATGTAATTTGGAGGAGCCAATCAGATAATATTGGGAGAATCAAGCTCATATTCAGAGTTTTCTTTCATTTTACTGCAGTATTTACAAAAGACTGAACAACGGTCAGCTCAAACAAAAACCTGATTGACTCTGAAGAAAATGTCTCTGTGTAGCTTTTGCTCTCTAGAATTAATCAATTAAGTGGTCAAAGCTTAATTTCATGAAAACGGCAGAAGATAATGTTACATTTAGCAAAATGAAAAGGGGAAATGCAATCGGAAGAGAGACCTTGATACCTTTTAATTTGCAGTAAATAACAGAAGGCTGCAGTAGCACAGTTCAAATACGGTCAAGATTTTAAAATGTGTCAAAACCACACATCTCAACTAAGGCTACAATCCAGAATTTGTACCTTCTCCTGATGAGCAGCTGTTTTAAATACTTACATGGCAGTTTAGTTGTACTCAATTGAAGAGGAAAAAGAACCCAACCAAAATTGAAAGAAACTGAAGTATTTGTCCTCACTACATCTCAGCTCTTTATGTTTAATTTATAAATTGAGAGGTTTCCCACTGCTTCTGGTTTTATGTTATCAATATGAATTAACAATTCAACAGCCACAACACAAGAGATACAGAGAGCTTTCACCTTGTTGAAGATGTCAGGACTGCAGACCACAACACCTGGCTTTTAGATGCTGGACTAGAGGATGCCAGAGAACTACTCTCAGCTTTACTCAGTGTTCACTGGAAGCACAGGAAACACTGCTGTTGATTCCAATGTTTTCTAATTACAGGCACTGAGCAGTGTCCTGTGTGATAGTGGGCAACACACTTCTCTTCTGTTACCTTCATTTTATCCATCTGTTTAACAGGTGTAAGCAGATAGTGACTTGGCTTGGACTCAGGATGGTGAAACATCTCATTGATCTGAATAGTTTCGGATGCAGCCTCATCTGAAAGAAGCCTGAGTTAAAAAAGCATTCAGGAGAAGCACTTTTTTTTCCCTCTGCCATAAATTATGCATGAGAACATTGTTATTGTCTTGATTCTATCCTCTATTTTGAAATTACACATTTAATTCCTGCAGAATTTGTTTTGGTCTGCAGGCTGTTTGCAAGCAGTTCTGAGAATCTCTACTTGAGCAGCTGCTAACTTCCAGGTGAGACTGAAAATGCCCCCATCTTCCCCCAGAAATCAGAATGAAAGATGGAAATACAGGACCATGATTCTTGCATCTCTTATCTCCCATCTTTTGCTCTAGTTCTGTGGGGTTTTATATGGTTTGTGCTATGCTTCCTTGTATGTTCTCCTTAAGAACTTAGATCTGATGGGAAATATCAGCTGTGGGGATTTCACTTGCCTTTCTGACAGGAAGAAGGGGAGAAAATGTTCGGTTAATTAAAGTGAGTTGGCCAACATTAAATGTGCGTTTCCTTAAGTATCAAGGACTTGATCTTAAACACCAATAATCTTTGTTGTATTCCATGTCCTTGTACACACCTTCCGAAATTCTCTTTCTCCTCAAACAAAGACAATAGAAATGCAGGTCTTATAGAAGTATAAAAAACCTTATCATAAGCTTATGATAATAAGTCCACAGAATCATAGCTGGGAACCTAAGCTTTATGCCCTGCTTCTACAAATGGAAGCACTTTGGATACTGAATTACTGGGGGTAAGTTGTTACCTTGCAAGGCTGAGGTATGCAAGGTGGAGGAAATTGGGATCAAATGCAAGAAATGAGGAAAAGACTGCCTGAGTTTGCTGTGATGACCTCCTATCCAAGAGCAGATAGAGTGTAACTGAGAAGGGAATGCCTCAAACAGAATTTCAAATGGAAAAACACGGGAAGTCTCTACCTGTCAAAAAGGCTGGAGCGATTTGTTTGCATCAAGTTTCAGTGAAACTTGTTTCAGTTTCAGCTTCAGAGGTGTTGAAAATTGCAGTGAGATTAGGACCTCTCAGAAAATGTTACAAGAACATTCTGCATTGAAAGTTTTTCTGCAGCTGAAACACTTAAAGGTGTTACTACCTTCCCTATCATGTGTGCTTATTGGCATACCTTTATGTTTATGGATTAATTTTACTCTGAGTTAAATAGCTAAAGAAATATAAAATTCAATCATGTCATAGTAGACCTTTCTATTAAATCCTGGGATGTGACTCATTTGCATTTTGTTGCTTTATAATACATGCTTATTTTAATTACTACTGCTGCACTTTATTTGTAATTGTCTGTGCAATGCCCAAGCACCTGGCTAAGTGGATAAGGAAAGCACTTTATTCTATAAGAACATAATTAATTTGTTATTATTCATTATTATTTTTTCTGGACTGGACTGAAAATAATCAGTACTTCGAAAAATACAATACCAACAAATTATCTATGGCAAAAACAATTTTAACAGAATTCAGACTTTTCTTATCTTCGCCATTGCTTCCTTCCAGATAATATCTCTCCTAAAGAAAGAAGCAACAGCATTTAAGGACCTGAAGTTTGGGCTAAATGCCAAAGATGTTTGAAATCGGAGATCTGTTTTGTTGTGTGTGTGTGGTGTCATCATGTGTTTCCCCTCTCTCGTCCTTCCTGCTGTATCCTCTCTCCTTAGCTTCCTGCCTGGCCTTGGGCAAATCATTTAACCACTCTGTGTCTGCATTTCCCTTTTTCTGATGGCTACAATCCTACCATTCACCTTCTACAGAACAGTATTTCACCAGTGTGCAGAGCTTTGCAAATGCTAGGTATTGTGGCAGCATAATGAAAAGGCCACAATGATGGCTGGATAAAAGAGGAGGCATTTTCCAGCTATGCAGGATCTTGCTCACAGAGAGAAAGAAGACATTCAGTTTATGGAGATGTGCTTGCAGATTCCTCCTGGATGAATACCCCATCTTTACTGAATTTTTTTATTACTGAGGATTATGTGACTCTATTAACTCTTGAAGTTTTGTAAGGAAACCCTTGCTTAGTCCATCATGTTAGGCACAAAAGCATTCTGCTGTATTTCCTTTGGCACATGTGCTGTCTTTAGAAAACTGGAAGGTCAGTGCTGGTTGTAGCATTTTTGTCCACCAGTCACACCTGCACAGAAAACAGGTTTGTTTTTTATTCTCCTACTAATCTGCTTGGTTTTAGCTTACCAATACATTGCCATAGGTCTCTATTTAATTTATGACAAAGATTTATTAGTACAAATTAGGCTAATGAGGCTGGTCAATCAAATTAAAGGTGCAGAAACAGTGAGTGAATACAACTGGTATTGTGCAGTACCAGTCACATCTTCTGATAGGCACTGAAGCACCATAACACAAGACTTCCAAGCTGTTTTGCCCCAGCCCCAATCATCCAAATCAGGATTATTTTTTCTTTTTAGTTAGTATTTCCTTAAGAATACATGTCATGACCTGTCTGACTTTGCCTAGATAGCCAGTGTGATGTCTATGACCCGTATTTCTTCATCTCTTTTATCCAGCTGAGCTATAAAGGAGCATGATGTCCACTGCAAAACCAAAACCCAGCACAGGGCTTGCCTTAAGATTTAAAACAGCCTCTTCTGTTCTACCAAATAAGCAATCTGTGCCTGAAGTCTCTCCTAACAATGCACTGTGTGTGTGCGTGCATGCATATATGAGTGTGCACATAGCCACCCCTGTTAGTATCCCAGAATCTACTAATACCTAAAGCATGTTATGTCCACTGCTGTCCCTGGACTCTGTTCCTATTAGGCAAGACTGAAATATTGCTGTTCAGTAGTGCCTTTGAAAGCAGACAGCATGCCAGCACAGTTTCTTAAACGATCAATTCCACTCTTCCCCAAATATAGCTTAGGTGTTTTCACCTCCTGTCTTCCTGTGTGCGCCTTTTTTCACATTCCCCTATAGCCATCCCTCTCCTTGCTAAATAATGCCAGTTTCTGTTCAGTCAATCTCCTGTCATAAAGCATTAATGACACATTAGGCAATGAGATGGAGGAAAGTTTCCCATACAATTTTCCAGTAAAATTGTAAGTATCTCAGATTTGAAAGCTCATATCCTTAGAGTTCACTCTGGGGTCTTCCCCCAACACACAGGGGACATGTGGCAATGTTTCATGATGCCCCAAAGCCACCTCTAAGTGCTTGCAAGAGAACTGTGAATAGAAGTTCTGATTTAGGAGGAGTCTGTGAACAGTTTCCTAACTAATCCTGGTGATTCTCTCTGCATCAGTTTACATTCCTAAGGCTATCTGTGAACAGAAGAGACTGGAAATACACCTTTCAGCTCATCTGAAACAGAGATTCTCTTTGACATTTCTTCTTTCCTCACTTCATGAAATCCTTGCTACAGTGCAGGTTTTGCTAATCTGAAAAGGCAAAATGAGAGTAGTTCTACACTCAAAATCACTTAAAACCGGTTGGTTTTCATTCTGTGGCCTTGCACTTTTTTGTGCAATGAGTCAAATCTACTGGCATGCTTGTCTAAAACCCGACTGTTCATGATGCCTCCTGGATCTTCCGCACTCACAGTGATTGGATAGGATTTTACCCATTACCCATAAAATAACTTCATAAACCATGGATCTACACAGAAGTTCCTGAAAGTAGGTTTATTACTCTTAACCAGGTTATTTACTGATGAGTGTAATAGAAAGCACACAGATAGTCTCAGACTCAAGGCTGTAAGTTTGCAAATACTTATGGCTGTGGATAAAGAAGGGCAAGAGAAGGTATTTCTTGAGAAATTAAGAAAACCGCATAGAGTCTAACATCAAAGTCCCTGCCTATCAGCTCTCACATTTACAGCACCTACATCCCTAGCAAAACTCTGCAATAAGCCTTAGCTTTCTTCCAAAGAAACTAAAGGACACCAGAAATTCCAAGCAAGCTCCTTTAACATCAATTTTCCTCATAAACTGCTTCTGAGAGATTTAATCCTGCATTCAGGTTACACGAAGGACCTTGAGGTGCTGGAGCACCTCAATGAAGCTGGGGAAGGGTCTGGAGCTGAAGTCATGTGAGGAATGACTCAGGGAGCTGGGGGTGTTTAGCCTGGAGAGGAGGAGGCTCAGGGGAGACCTTATAACTGCCTACAACTCCCTGAAAGGAGGCTGTAGTGGTGTGGGGATCAGGCTCTTCTCCCAGGCAGCTACCGATAGGGCAAGTGGGAATGACCTCAAGCTGCTCCAGGGGAGGTTTAGGTTGGATATTACAAAAAATCTCTTCACTGCAAGAGTAGTTAAGCATTGGCACAGGGTGCCCAGGGAAGCGTGGAAGTCCCAAATACAAGCAGACGTGGTTCTTAGTGCTAGGGTTTAGTGGGCATGGTGCTGTTCAATCAAAGGTTGGACTTCATGATCTTGGAGAACGTTTCCAACCTTAATGATTCTATGTTTCTAACGAGGTAACCTAAAAAGAGGGATGTTATCAACACGGCAGCCAAAGCTAGACACAATTATTTAAGTCACTTTGGAAAAAAAAAAAAAACGAAAGAAATCACCAAGCCACCCTGGATAACGAAAGCACAGCAACAGTCAGAAACGCCAGTCAGGGAGAAGGACAAGACCGGGTCCTGGAGGGGGTGCGAAGGGCTCCGCAGAGGGCTCGCCCCGGCGCTGGCCGCTCCGCTCGGCGGCGCAGCGAGGCAGCACTGGCACCCAGGCACGGCCGGACGGGCAGGGGGCGGCAGCAGACAGTGTTGCCGAGGGACCACCCGGACAGGACCACGGGACAGAGGAGACACGATGCCCACGACCCATAGGACCCCCACCCGCCGCCCCGGTGCCTCCCGCGCGTGCGCGACGTGGCCGAGGGCGGACCCGCGCGGGGGCCCCTCCCGCCNCGCCGCCCGCGGGCAAAGCGGCACCAGCGGGGCCCGGCGGCGGGCGGGCTGCCGGCGACCAGCACCCCGTGGCGCAGCCCCACCAGCACCTCGCCGAGAAGGACGGCAGGGAGAAGGGCTGCTGTGCCGCGTTGCTCCAGCACAAGACACCCCAGGCCATCGGCAAAGGCGTCCTGAGCCTAAGAGCAGAGTAAGTGCGAAGGGGAGAGGGGGCAGGCAGGGGTGGCGGCGGGGAGCGGGAGGATAGCGGCTCTCTCCGGGTCCGCATCCAGCAGGGAACTGGGTTATACCCCCCTGCATCCTCGCAAGGAGGGAGAGGCAGTGTGTGGGTGGGTGGGGAATCCCTCCCTCGATGCGTTCTTGGGGAGAGCAGGCAGAGTGCAAAGAGGAGCCAGGATGCTGCTTCCAAGACGCATCAGCCTCCCGGTTCACCGCGCTCATTCCTGTGGAGAAGTGTCTGTAGCCCGTTCGGAGCTCCTTGGGCAGCTCACCCGCGGTGCTCACACACGGCATCGTGCCCTCATTGTCTGTCAGAAATAAGTCCGTGATCGACAATGAGTGCTGTTTAGCCCAGGCACTAAGAAGCCTCTCAGAGCACAGCAGCGTTGTGGTCACTTCTGCTTGCCTTAAGTTGCTGGTATCTGTCAAAAAAGCCCCATAATCCCTGGAGTGAGCTGGGGTTTTCCTTTCCTCCTGCCCTCACTGATGTAAGGGTGCGTTATATTGCACGTTAAATGTCTAGCTTCATAGAGATACTGATGCTGTACTTAGGTTTGACATTTAGGGTGCTTATAGCCCTCGTGTGTTGATTGTCTTTTATTTGTTTTGGTTTTGGTTTTGTTTTTGGTGGTGGTTTTGTTTTGTTTTGGGGTGGTTTTGTTTTGTTTTTGGGGGTTTTTTGGGGGGGATGGTGCATGGCATCTGACACTGATCCAGCTCTCCAGAAGGACAAAGTATTTTTTGCTGGTCTCTTGTCTTCAGTGAAGAAAGCTTGACTACTAGTACTGGATACTGAAATGTATTGTGTATGCATGAATGTATAGTAAACAAGGATAAGCATTCCAGCACTCTAGGTGGTGGAAAGGGCTACTATTGAAGAGCAACATTCTCTTGGATTATGTGTTCAGGATATGCCATCAACTCACCAGCTGGTAATTACAGCTGCAGTCAGTATTGTAATTTCCTTTGTTTAAGCACTTGGAAAGCAGGGGGATGTTTTCTGGTTGAAAGCCAGAGTTAGTGAAGTTAGAAGGAGAAGGAGCATAGTTTCTGCTGTGTCTTCTTTTAGGTAAGAAAGAAACTAACGTAAGTAGTAAAACTAGATCACATGTCTTTCCTAGGATTGTCTCTATTGTCTTGGTTACAGTGATGTCAAAACAATTGAAGTGCACAACACACAAGTACATATGAAGGACACAAATGAAATACTCAAGCCCCAAAATGTCTTCCTTGTCTCTTTTGACAGTTTAAATAAAGGGACCCTTCTCTCTTGTGTTTGTTTTGAATACACAAGCAGAACTACAACATGGAGCTGGATTTTCCACTGGTGTAAGTAGAGTTACACCACTTCATAACAGCTCAGCATCTATCATGTGATTCTATGAAAATCAGTGAAGGTATTGCTTATGAAAGGAATGCTATTAAAGGAATAGGTACGGTCAAGGCATGCTTGAATCCCAAAAAGCATATGCTTGCTTCTAAAATACTGCACTGTAAGATTTAATTTTGCAATCACAACTTAGAGGAAGTGAGTGGGCTCCTCAGAATATTACTGCAGGTAGTAAGCCTTTGCAGGATCTTGCTCTTACTCATCATGAAATAGCTGGAGTTTAAAGAAAGAAGTGGGGCCAGATCCTGAACTCATGCCAATTGGTGTAAAGCCAGAATAGCATGGTTTGAATCTCTCAAGTCAAACCAATCAGAAACCCAAATAAAAATGCATAATCAACCTCATTGTTTTTTCAGGAGTGACTCCCTGCAGTGAAGGCTCTGTAAGAAACATCATCTCGGCAAGGGCTTTCCTTGCTTCTGCACAGAGTTTCTGACATACGTCATTACACAGACTGAAGAATCATTTCTCTGCATAAGCCTAAATACTTCCTCCTTATCTGAGTTCTTTTTGCAGTGGGGTTTGACTGGGGCAAGAACTGTAGGGTTTTTTTCTTCATGCCAAAATGCACAAATAGGAATGCATTAACAACACAGCTGATTGCTGGTATATCGTATGATGATCTTTCTATTTCAGGTAGATAGATAGATAGATAGAAGGTTGGATGGAGCCTTTTTTGTGGAAAGTCAGGGCTGCTGCTGGGGATAACAGAGCAATCCCTGCAGTGTTCTTCGCTCAGGAAGATTAAAATAGACTGCTTCTGTTTCCTTCTATAGCTTAGGCAAACCAAACTCTTTGTATAGAAAAGGAAATATGAGAGATGCGAAACAGTCTACATTTCTCACTTCCGCAGGTTCTTTTTTTCCCCCCACTGATTATATATACTGAGTTTCATACTCTCTTGTCTCTGACTGTTAGAGGGAAATCAAAGAGACTGCAAAATCTAACTTAAAGGCAACTTGGATGGAGCATGATGAGTCTTTCACCACCAATTGACAAGATGCGCAATATACCTTATGATTCAGCTTGTCAACCTGTGAGCTGTATTTTTGCTTTTGTGTGACAGCAGGAGACATACATGTTAATACTTGCACAGACCAGGTATCTGGTCTCTCTTCCTTCCTCCCCTGCCATGTCCAAACATGTTTTTCTCTGTTATAAAATCTGAAATTCAATGTTACATATTTTTTTTTTTTTTAGCCGAGAGTAGAGGACTAACTGCTCACTACAGAAAATGGCCACTCTAAACAGAAGGAAAAGGATATTTTAGCATGTTGGGATACAGTGGCTAAAAGCAGGGATTAAAGTGGCACCCAGACAGTGCCCCACTGTCTCTGCCCAGTAATGGAATTTCCTCTGCCCTCACAAAACAGGAGGTTCTGGCAGCGTGTTTAAGTATGGGTTTGTGCTGGTCCTTCTCACCTCAGACACAGCCCATGGATTTTGCTCATTTTGAGTCAGGTTTCAGTTTTTTTTGCAGTCCAGCTTACCTCAGGCTCTGGATAGAAGTGAAGACCTGAGCTTTTGGACGCATGTGACTATTCATATCAGCTGGGACAGTCTTCTGCAAGGGATGTTTTCTGCAACAGAAGCATCTTTCTTATTTTAAAGAAAACTTCAGTCTTATTTTTGTTGTTAGTTTTTGTAAAAAATGACAACTTTTCTTTCTTTAAAGCTTAAAAAAAAAAAGCCCAAACAAAACCTACATTTTAAAAGGGAAAAAAACCAAGCCTATCTCTGGAAATGGAAGAATTCATGACCTATGCAGAGGCCCCTAATTGTTGCTGCATGTCTTTGTGTGGGAAAGGTGGTACTCAGCTTACCTATGAAAGGAGAGGAGGAAAAAGAGAAAGATTTTTGCAGAGATTTTCAGCAAGAATTAGGCTCGTTATTATTCCATGGCATCTGTCTCTTGCTACCTTAGGAGGCTATTGCATAAGCACCTCATGGTTTTGAAAACAAAAAAAATGAGGTCGTTCATCATGGAATGTTTTACTTCAAAAATACAGGTTGCCAAATTAGCATTGCTCAGATCACCCTTACTAGGCAGCCTCTTGTCTTAAGGGACCATGCCAAAGTGTCGGCAAATCCTGCAAGTATAAATATTCCATCCCTTCTTTATCGGAATACTACCTTCTTTGCCAATCCCCAGTACCCTTCATTGAGTATCAGGGAAATGCCACAGGGTTGAATTTAGCAGATTAAGTCTAAATGACCCAAATCCTGCTGGTTTTTATCAGAGAAACTCTCAGTAGGAGCTGACTATGGAAAGACTTCTGCTTCTGAGCCCAGGCATTGGGGGAAAACTCACTCTGATAAATACAATTAGAATAATAGCTAATAATCCGTTATAGTTCCTTCCATCAAAAGACATGGCTGCAATTCACAAATGTTCTGTATAAAAGTGGCATTAAAGTCTTTTAACCATGTCATCAACAGTGAAAAGAAGACATAGAAACAGTATTTGTCTAGCATGACATAATGGATCTAAGTATTGTCTTTAAATTATTACCCTGTGTTTGCTTTACAAGATAACTCCTCATGCAAAACAAACTCCATGAACTCTTAGAAGAATTTTTCTAAGATCACGTTTTCCCAGAGGTTGTAAAGCTCATTTTGGATTTGCATTGGACTGAAATCTATTTTTTTTTTTTTTTTGTACTGAATTAGGATAGAATTTTTTATCTTAGTAAAGAGGCAAGTTTTAAAAGATGATGTTAAATTCACTTACTGCTCTTGAGACTGTTTGCTGTTTTTTTGTTAATTTCAAAAGCTCAATTATGTAACTTTAAAATGAAGATATTGCATATGCAGAGGTGCTGTTTTCCATAATTTTTATTTTTAACTATGCGTTGATGTTCTATTCTATGGATTATCTCCAGGGTAAAAACATTAGAAAAAATCCTACTGATTCCAATGGGAGTTAACAAAAATTGTAAATATTATGGTTTACCATTAACATATTTTGCTATATTTGCGCATTGCACCAGCACAAAAAAATCTCCAGCAATTAAAAAAGAACATCAGAACAATTCTGAACAGCTCATTGTGGTGGTTTTAGTTACCCCAGATACCCATTCCTTTCATTTTGGGTATGCAAGGAATGCTACTTTTGCCCTCTTCTTTCAGTGTCTCAGATTTCCTCCAGCATATTTCAGGGTTTAACTCTCTTGAGCTTTCACACAACAGAAATAGTTGCATTGGTGCTGCCCTGGGTTCTACAAATCCCTACTAGCAATGTACTGTTCTCAGCATCAGAAGTTATTTGGAGTCTAGTGCTGTAAGCAGGTTTCAAATGACAGAGATCTGCATTGGCACAGCTTCACAGATGCTAAAGTCCTGCTTAGATGATTTTGGCATAAAGAGCACACAGAGAGGAAAACAGAAAGTACACTCTCCTTGACTACATCTAATTTAAAGATTATCCATACTCTTTCCATTGCAATCAGCTAAGACATTCTTTATTACACACACTTGCATTGTACCTACAACAGGGCCTGTAAAGTCCTGCGCAGAGGAGTATGGAGTTAGTGATTCATGACAATATTTAAGAAATAATAGATTAAGTGAGAGATGGAAAAAGACAGTTTAGGAAGGGTTAGGACCTGAGGATGACCTGAAGTCAGGAGGATCTGACTTCATCCTGAGGATGAAGTTCTAGCTATAAAATTGCTGAGTAAGGACAGCACAAGGACTTCCTCCCACAGGGATAAGACTTCAGTAGGATGCTGTGTAAAGTCCCAGACAGAGCAATACAGTGTCAAGGCTGAAATTTTTATTATGGGAAATCTCCCACAGTGATGGATGGGAACATCAGGAAGTAAAATCAAAGAAGGAATTTTTGTGAAACAATGTCTAGCAGTGCCTTAGACAGACACCTCCTCTCTATCTGTGTCCTGAGCTCAGTTAGAGCAGTACCTGGAATAGCAAAGACTCATACTAATCATTTAGCAAGAGGAGTTGGGGGCTGGAAACAACAGCAAAAAGCTGAAATTTAAAATACTTAATTAAGAAGGGATGCAAATGCATTATTGTCACTGTTACCGTAACAAAAGACACAGACTCCAAAGGCTGGATTTGTACAAATTCCCGTTTTACTACAAGTTCTTCTTCTTTTATACAGTGTTCTGATCCAACCGGACCAGATTGGTCAATTAATCAATACATTTCACCTGGTTGGCTAGCTAGCTTAACGTCCTAGAATAAGAAGATAGAAAGTAAGAAAAAACAGCACCTGCAGGTTGTTTAGACTAAAGCTATCATTGTTTATTTAAAACTGCTCAGAGTCTCACAAGCTGATCCTGGCAAAACTTAAGTTTTCTCACTGTCTGACCAGGCTGTGGTAACCACACATTATTTTGTTGTGTTTTTTTTTTAATAAGATGGTGATATTTTTATGTCACTCAGCTGTATGTTCTGTTGCTACCAGAACTTCTGTGGTGACAAGGGTACCTTTCTTCCATTTGCTTTGTATTGATCCATTTGCCGTCACTTTCCAGGCAGATCCAGGGTAAGGTTCTGTGAGAAGACTTAAGGACCAGTGGACTCACATGGCAACACTGTTAGCATTCAAAATAATACACAAATGGCTGCTTGAAAAAATATTAAGGGAAAAATATCCCAGCTGAGTAGGTGTTAACAATGCCCTTGAGAATTTCTGCCAGCTACTCAGTGCTAGGTGGCTCTTGGGCTGGCTGTCCCACTCTGTGCAGCAACTGGCATTTCCACATCCTTCATTAAATGATGTGCACAGGAACAGACAGTTTAGGCATGGTTCAGATAGTTTGTGGATGCAGCAGGTGGCTACTTACATGAGGTAGACTGCACACATTCCCACCAACGCCATATTTGAAATTATTTACACTTTTAGTCAGATAAAATCAGAGAAATCTTACCTCAGGATGCTCATCTAGTCCTTAGATAGTGCCAGAACAGAGCCTGTCAGCTGGAATTTGGGTCTTCTATTAATTATGGCATCTATTACTCATTAAAAAAAATAGTCCACGTGATAAAATGGTATGCACTTCTGCAAGCAAAAATATCTCTACACAAATATATGTATTAGAGGGTAGAAATTTATCAGCTGTATTTTTTCCCTTTTGCCTTGGAATGCAGGTTGAAACAGGAAAAAAGAGCTACTGCCTGTCTTGCGTAATCTTTCTGTACAGAGGGTTTATTCATCTTCTGTTTTCTTGTTATTTTCCCTATAAATGCCATTTCAGGTTGCTTGTTTTCTTCTTTCTTTCCTAGTTCAGCAGTGGTTTATTTCTCTTTTCTAGTCTCATTTATGAAACCTTTTCTTTTTCTCCCTTAGGAAAACATTATAGAAAGCCAGAAATAATTCTCTGTTTAAGAGATGGAAAATATTTTATTCACTTCAGAATTACTTGTAGCCTGCGCTTATTACTTGGTCCACATTCCATGGAATCACATAAAAGCAAATAAGAAAAAAAGAAAAGAGTAATTTATAAAAGAGTCTGAAATGTGACCTTGTTCTCTTTTTTCCCTAATTTTTAAACATATAAATATGTATTCTCTTTTTTTCCCCCAAAGAGATGTACCTTGAAACAAACTAGTATTATTCTTGTATTCATCTATTCTGGAACATATAATTTAATTTAGGTAAGCCCTTGGTGAAAAAATGATAGTCTTGACTGTTGTATTAGTTCTGCCCAATGGCTCTGTTTAAGATCTCAGTTCAAGCGTTGGACTAGCAGTCCTAAAACCAAACTTTAATGCTTCCTAAATTTATTCTTAACAGACTTGTGATGCTGAACTGACCCTTTCATCTCTGTATATTTTAAGATCTGTGACAAAGCAGTTGGAGATCTATTGTTATAGACAGGAGTGGGCAGGTAGATCAGGAACAATCCTTTTTCTAAATTCCAGCATAGGAAGCAGCCTAAAGCTCCTGTCCTTGCTTGCAATGCGTACTGCAAGACAATATGTATATTTGCACGTAAAAAAGAGAACGTATTTGCATGAGCATTTGTCCACAGTAGTGTCTCAGAGCCAAGCTGAAACAGCACCTAGTTTCTTTGCTTTTTACATACAGAAAAGCAAACCAGCTGCTGGAGGAAATCAGTGCGTCTTTACGGATGTCAGTATAGCCATGACAATTTACATTACCTGAGGATCTGTACCAGATTTTGTGTATCTGTCCTCACACACAAATACACATCCCTCCACTAGTGTAAATGAATGCTGATAAGAGCAATAGCTAGCAATGGCTAACAATGCATAGAGATAACAGGGAACATTAAACAGCATTCTCATTCTTCCTGTAATAGGTTTGTGATGTTCTCTTATGGTATTTTAATATAAGGTGGTAGGAGTTTTGTTGCTTCAGTGTTATAAAGATATATTTGCTCTTTTGATAATGATTTTTTCCTCTTTGCTGTGTATGCACAGCCTGCTTCTCACACAGGTATTATTGTATTATTTTATGCTTATTGCTCAGCTCTTATTTTCATGTGGTCTGAAGTTGCACTTTCTGAGAGAGATAGAAGTGGATCAATATCTTCCAGGATTAGTCACATCTAAGAGAGAACATTTTGATGAAATTGAAGTGATTTTAAATACAAAATTAAAAATAGAAAATCTTATCCTTCCTGCCCTCTTCTAGCTGAAAACAAGCAGATCTGTGATCTGCAGAACTAATGAAGCTTGGCTTCCAGAAGATTTGTGTCACAGTTACATTTTCTGATGCCTAACAAGATGTGAGTTCTGATCTAAGCTGCTCCTGGTGTTGAGGCTTTTATAATGTCTTGCTCCAACATGGAGACTTCTCTGTGGAGAAATGGCTTCAGTTCATTCAGCAGCCTTTTCCTCGTAGGAGAACCTACTCTCTGTTACACCCTGCCAGCTACTTTTATGGAACTTGCTAGAGGTTAGTATCTCTGAAATCACTGTAACTGACTCAAACTTGGTTGAAACTCTCTGTGGGATTTGCAGTTACAAAGCAGAAACCAACACAGACACATACACAAAGAGAGAAAGAGAGACACACGCATAGGAGGAAAAAAGGAAAATATTATATGATCACAGAAATCACATTTTGCTTAGGAACCTAGAGAATAAATATCAAGTCCTACATGTTTTCTTGAATCAATGTACATCAAATGAATGAACAATCCACTCTGAATCTGTGACCTGGTCTTGGAACTGGTGTTCTGTTTTTAATAGCTGCTTAAAAGTCTTGGAGTATTAAAGTTATGAAGAATTGGAGAATTACTGTAGGAATTCAGGGGACACACTGGTGGAGGTTTATCACTGGCAAATGGAGTCTGTTGTTCCTCCTGGCTTTGCATATGAAGTTGGTGGATCGTCTTGTTCCAGCTGCCAACATTTGCATCGGCATGGGCTGCTGCTGAGGAAGTTACTGCTAGAGAGTTTACATTTGCTGAAGCTCACTGAAGCATCTATGTCATTCTCAAGAGAAGTAGAAAATTGACACTGAAATTATCATAGATCTTAAGGAGGCTTCGGATTTTCTTCAGGTTTTGCTGTACTTTGGATGTTTCTTCAAATTCTGACCTTTCTATTAAAATTCAGGACATTGCTGTCAATCTCTTTGCCCCGTTGCTTTCTAGACACTCCTCTGAAGTAGTTCACATTAACCTGCTCCAGTGTGAGAATTGCTCTTACACTGTTTCTTCTTCAACCTCAACATCCAGTGTCTTGGTACTGCAGTGCCTGCGTGGACCCTGCCTCCATGGAGCATCCTTGGATCTGCCTCCTGGAGCAGTGCTGTTGGGCCTTAAGGTTCTTCATAGACTTTTAAAGTAATAGTATTTTTGAAAAGAGAGTGTATCTCTCCATATTTATAGAGATTTTTTCCTTTCTTTTTAACTCAGTTAAGGAACTGAGCTCAGCCCTCTTTTCTTGATTTTTTTCCCCCCTGCGAGGAATCCTGATTCTGCCTCTTTTGGGCAGTTCAGCTCTTCAGTCAGTTCAGAATTCTCACAGATGTCCTTGTCTTTAATTTCCTGTTCTTTAATTTGCAAATCCATTCCCTGTAGGGCAACAGTAAATTGCGTGTGTCTGCCTAGGCACTCACATGGCCCCCTTCACCATAGTAGCTGAGTATCTGGATTTGTCCTGATATCCACAGACACTGGACAACTAACCTTCATCTGAACTAGCAGGGAATCTGAGAAATCTCCTATCTTTGCTCTGAGGATTCGCTGATTCCCATGCCAAAGACCTCTCTTCAAGTTATTTTCTTTTATAATGTTCTGTGCTATTAAATGTATGTCCAGTCAAACTTCTGAAGTAGATAGACTGCATGGCTCAGTTATTCATACTATTTTACAATCTAGGTAGGTCTAAGAGCCAGATTCTGTCACCACTTAAATGCAAATCTGCGTGGGTAAATTCACTTAACTAGGTGGCTTCAAATTGGAAGAGACATGAGATAATATCATACACATCTGATGTTACAGACGTTTTTGAGCTGACTTCCACCCCACCACTGGAACTAGTTAAAGTTAGTTCTGCATGCTGTTAGATTCTCTGCCTACTTGCCGTGACATTCATTTGGGATGGCATAGCCAACTGCTGTAATGCTTCCCCCAAGAATTCTTTATTACTCATATGGGAACTGTGATCCCCATGTTAGCTTCAGGAACATCGATTGCTGTTCCCTTTTTTCTGCTGAGAAAGGGATGAGTTTCTCTTTTTTGTTAAACTGAGTACAGAAATATTTTCCTTACTAGACGTGCTCTGACTGGAACTATTATACCATCTTTATCACTTCATTTACCATGGCTCCTACACAGCCATGTGTACAAGCTGATAGAGAATACCAGATTGTATCCTTGTTGGAAGAAGTGTTGGCAAAGAGTTTGAGTCACAGACATTTAAAGGTATTTAGCCTCCCAAAAAATGGAAGAAAGAATCTACTAGTTTTTAAGGCAGGGATCAGACTTCTGCCAAACTGTTTGCTTTCAGGCAGGCAGAAGAAAGGAAGTACTGTGCCAGGGGAAGAGAAGAAGAGGATGAGAGGCATCTACAGTGTGTCGCTACTCTCTGCTAAGGGCAACCCTCAGGCTAGCTTTAAGTCTATATTAACCCAGTCTTCAAATCCCAAGCCTGGAAGCGTGGCTAGAGCATTGCCTCAGGAGTACATCTCAGCCGTGTGCACATCTGTATGCTCCCTGAAGCCTCTGCAGCACTCGGAGATAGGATATGCCATAATGTGGGCTTCAGCAGAGGTTATCTGTGCAGGAGGCTATGAGATGATGGGAGAGTGGACAGCAGTGGGGAGGAGTTACAAGGGTAAGGGGAGAGGACCCAGTGAAACTGTAGCATGCGGGAGGACCAAGAGCACCAGCAGAGGCTCTTGTGAAGTTTTTGAATGCGTGGTTCATTTACATGTGCAACTATAATGATGCTTTGGCATAGCTAGGGGAGGGAAGGAATGACAGGGGTTTATGTTTTGTTTTTATGAAGCCTCTCACTCAGGAGAAATTAATAATAAACAGCAAAAACTGAACATTATCCTTAACAGATATTGACTGGTTGAAGCCCACTAGACAACTCCTAGGCATAAGGAAAGAACCCACTACTGAATGCCCAGAGTTTATGTGACTAGTTCTCATCACTGTGGGGTGAGAGGTTTATCAGATCTCATAAAGCAATGCAGTTTAACCTGGCTGGACAATGATTGGGAGGTCTCCAAGGAACACCTAGAGTGCTAAGAGAGGACAGTGGAGTATGTCTGCAGATAGCACAGTTTTTGGGATGTCTCTGCCTGCCATTAATACCTCTGTTTTTCAGGTTAAATGTTGGGGGTCCCCTCACAGGATACACACACACAGAGAACAAAGGTGTTTTCCCTCTTCACATGCCAGAGTAAATTCATCCTCACACACCTCTCACTGTTTCATCTCATTGACAACAGGCCTTCTTCTTCATTGTCTTCATCTTGTGAAGTTGTTTTCTTTTGTGTGATGTAGGTTTGAGATGCTGACAAATCCTCACTAAGCAATTTACATCCGGCTACCTCAAGCACAAATAGTAATATAAAATAAAAGGAATCAAAGCCCATTTTTCTGCTGCAGTTTTTTACAAGTCTCCATTGCAGTCTGCGATGGCCAACTCTCAGATCTAACACCAGAAACACTTGCATTTAAGAGATGAGCACAAATACACATTAATGTTACATTTTAAAGTGCTTTAGGAAGTAATGCACTTATTCACAGGTGGAATATTGGAACTAAATATCTAAAAGTGCATCAAGTAGCAAACGTAAGTTTTTCCTCTAATATACCTCTAACCATGGCAAGAACTTGTGGCAGGCATAATAATAGAAATACCATGCAAATGTAAGTAATAATAATAACAATAATAATAATAATGTATCTTCTGCATTACTGTCTAGCAGTAGACCCTTACGAAGTTGTCCTTACAAAGGCAGTTCTCCTTTGACAGGAGGGAATGAAGACATGGAAAATGTTTTGCCAGAGTTCACCCAACCAGTGAAGGCTGAGAGTAAAACCTGTGTCCCAGGGCTCTGATCTGTGAAGTAGGCACAGTGCCTTGAAAGAAAGATATAAATGGGACAAGAATGTTAAATGTTATGAGGTCACTTCTATGGCATAAATAATACTGCTCTAAATCATGAAATCTGATATACTCCCTGGACAGCTTGATAACAGAAATAATTTTGGCCAATTAAAGATCTGTAGTTTGGTCAAAAATCCTTAACAGACATTCATGATCGGTGTCAGTTATGTACAGTAGAAAGAATGAGCAGTGGAGTCTGGAAACAAAACTGAATATTGAATTTGAGGAGGAACTGAGACTGATTTCAGGTTGGCAGGGCTGTGAATGTGTATTACATGCAAGTCCATCAAGGTTTCTTGCAGCAATGAACCATTTATGAGTTGCACAGAATGATGAGGGGTAGAGAGAAAAGGTAGGTTAAGAATCTGTTGTCTGCTGTTTCAGTCTGCTTTGACGGCAGAAAGCTTAGCAAGCATGTGGAAGACACGAGAAATATTTCTGTCATGGAAACCAAAGGAAAAACCTCTTACAGAGGCAGGCACTGCATGCAGCCTGCGGAAGCAAAAAGTAATTATCACACACAGAAGTGCACATTAGTAAGTTGACAGAGGCCCTTCTTCAAAAAGCGCTACCTAGCAAGACACAGTTTCTCCTTCCCACTGATGTATTTCCCCTCCCCCTATTCTCTTATTAAGTATAGAGCCATAGAGTTGTGGTACAGGGTTTGATGGTAACAAGTTTCATTAACTTATCTTGATTAGCTTTTACCCCAGGGACATCACTTTGAAAAGGATCCTCCATCCTGCCCAGTTTTTCATTCTGTACTGAGGCAGTCCCAGTGGTTCACAGACCCAAGTTCTCTGTGGCACACTGTGTTGCATGGGTGAGAGCAGGAACACTGAGGGAATTCTTACAGAACTTGTATCACAGTGAATGGGTGTATTCAGTGTACACCTAGGCTGCGTTTGTTAGCAGCAGAGGTGGCAAGGGAGGTCTGCAACATGGGCAAGCATGCCTTCAGGATGTGAATGTGCCTTGGATGTTTATGGAATTTCTTTCTCTTACTAGCAAGAGGTTATCTCCTCTCAGCTTCTACTGTAAGAGGATACTGATTTCTTCAATTTGAAAAGACTTAGGATATTGGAGTATCACAATCTCACTCTCTCTTCACTATCTTTCAGCTCTATTTTTTTATTTCTCCATTCTTGTGTTATTTGCTGCTGCTTTGAATTCCCTGAGGTGAACACTAACCAGAGGCACAATTAGTAACTGTTCTCCAGGGATCCAGTGTGGCACTAGTTGGAGATATTTCACAAAAAAATAGTTAAAATTTGACCAATTTAGTGACATTTCTCTATTACTAATCTTTCTGTTAAAGTCACAAGGGAAAGTTAGGACCTGAGTGCCTCCTTGTAGTACAGTGGCATTTGCAAAGATAACAGTGATACTGGCCTTTAGGAAAAGACCTTAGAGCCCCTCTCCAAACTCCACTGGCTTCTTCCACACAGCACCTCCTGTTTATTTTTACTGAGTTCACCTTTGTTCCTCTTCCTCACTTGCTATTTTAACCTCTCTTTGCCCCAAACCTCCATTCTACAGCTCTGCTTTGAGAGCAGAGTGTGAGAGCTGCACTGTAGGGGCTGTGTTTGAATACAACAGTTCTGAGAACAAGGATGTGAGGAAGCTTTCTGCTGCTCATTTCCCAGACAGCTCTTGGGAGGACAAGGAGCATGGCATGCCAGCATGTACTGAACAGTAGGATAGGTAGGATGAAGTGGCATGTGGATGATACACCTGTATCCTGATTAGAATACGTCTTCCTTTCCCTCTAGATATACATCTCTGGCAGGCAGACGAAGTCTGAAGGAATGAGGGATTCCGAAGTACATAAACATTTATAGTCACTCACTATTGTCTATGAATTGTCTAAGTGACATCTGCTTTATGTCACCTCTACTCAGTTTTTTATATCTGGTGACGTACATGGGTTTCAGAATCCCACTGAATTAACAACATCATCAGTAAGGAAAGATGGAAGGGAATATTTGCCCAATGGTTTTTTAAAAGAGCTTCACATTTAACTGTTTTATTTAGTGGTGCAGTGATGACTGCAGAAGAAAGGTCTTTTGGCCTGTGTTTTCTGCTTCAGAGAGTAAGTGAGCACATTCTGAAACTGGGACTAAAAATGCCACAGAGATAGCTTAGGAGTAAGCAAAAAAGAAGTCATGCTACAAGAATGAAAAACTAAGTAGAGCATTCTAAGAAAGGGGAGTCAAGCTTGGAAAACTCTGACAGAGCACAAAAAACCACAGGTGGGAGTTCTCAGTAGGCAAACAAAATGCAGACTGAAGCAAGCAAAATGCTGTCTACCTATCACCCAGTTCTTGCCCTATGCTGAAACAAAGAGCCACAGTTACATGTGCAACTCAAATCAAGCATAGTCTTCCTCAGTATCAACCTTCAGACCACAGTCTGTGGAGCTAAAAGATTCCTCTTTTAGGAGGAGTCTCTCTCTCACTCACTCCTTTAAACATCCTCTTTTGCCACTCTATTCCTGAGCTGTTGTAGCAGATAGTGTGGCAGGTGCTGTGGGATGAGCAGTAGCCATGGCTTTGCTTTGGCACAAACTTCAGAGATGTATTGATCAATACTAACATTACAATGGAGGATTCTCCTATTTTAACTGAAATAGTAGATTTTGTCTACTGCTACTACCCTCTGCTAGCTGGGGAGATCTCCTATGGCAGTCTGACCATAGAGTGGCTACCATCCCAGTAGGCTACCATATGTTTGAATTAAGATAAACTAAAGTGAGCTTAGTGGTGTTTGTCTACTGTTTATGAGGGTATTTCTGTGGGTGACAAATCCAAGTTTGCTCAGCAGAGATGCTGTGAAAATCCAGAACTGCATTTGTGGGGTTTGATAGACAGGATTGAGATGAACACAAGAGGTCTGCATTTTAAGGAAGAGACAATGGGGAACTGAAGGAAGTGATGCTGCAGGACTCAGATGAAGACTGAGTGTTGTGCAAACGTTTAGCAGATGCTGCATGTGGCAAGATGGGTGAAGGAGAAAGACTGGAATAGCATGAGAAAGAGTAGGACAGGGTTCTAATGCATCTAATCTACACTGGAAGAACAAGCAGTAATTTACACATCTTTCTGCATGAGCAGCAGACCTGTGTGGGTGAGTAGGTCTGGGCTAGCAGGATTTGGGGGTACTGGCAGCAATATGGGTGCTCAGGACTAAGCTAAAGCAGGTACTGCAGGTGAGAAGAAGCTGAAGAGCTGCACAAAGGAAACCTGCCTGCACTCTGCTTGCCACAGACAGTTGCTATTAATCTTTTGCTTCCCTAAGCGCTGATATTCATATAAATTATGAAGGAAAAAGAGTAAGTTCCTCAAATGAAGAGGGAAAGACTCTGTAGCTTTGTATTTATGGACTTAGATAAAAGACAACTTGATAGGGATCTGGAAAAGTGACATCTCAATTTTATCCTGCCTGTCACAATGATGAGTGCAAGCATTGGCTGATTACTTGCTACTGACCCCTCCCTTTCCCTTGTCCTCTGTAAAGTTCTGTTTCTCAGGGGCTCCTTTTCACTGAACAGTTCAGGCTGTTCTTTGTCCTTACAGCCTTGTGATCTCTACTAGCACCAAGCCAGAAATCGCCTCATTTGCTTGTAGCTATTCTAGTTAATAATAGCAAGTCCATCCACTGAGGATATTCCTGGCCTGCTTTGCAAGACAGGAATGCTGTTTCAATGGCACAGTGCTGGCATACATGTGGGGATGCTTGCACCCATTTGTGTACTTGCAGGTTGCACAGTGTCTATGCACCCCTGGGAACTTGGGATGTCCCATGAAGCTCACCAAGCTGTATTTATAGTGGTGGAAAGAGCATGACAATTCGATAGCTGGCTGAAAATCCCCTGGGTAGAAAGCCTTGCTGAATTTCTATGCACAGGATTTCTCTGTGTGTGTATGACTGTTTGGGGATTTGACTATGAAAAATCTAAAACAATTTTCTCAGTCTTTTGATGTTGTTGTTTTAATTATTAATTACGTAAGAATAGGTTGTAAGAAAAGATAGATGAAGCTACCTCCCAAACAGCATTCAAATAAAGATTTTCCACAGAATAAACTATGGACCTAAAAAGAAAATTACCCATGTATTTTGTCTGTTTCCAGTGTCTCCCAGATGCTTAGTGTGACATTCCTGTTCTGATACCTTGGCACAGATGGAGAGTAACCATGGAAGGCAATGAAGCCAATCCAGTGTAATTCCACAGCCATGAATAGGCAGAAGTGAGGAGAGAGCAGAGGCCCTTGATGTTGTAGTGGACCTGCAGGCAACAGTTTCAGATTTAATTAAACTTTTAGTAGCTGGATTGAGCACTTAATACCGAAAGTTATTTCAGCCTTGGTAGAAGTACAGGCTGCATTGCTAACTGAAAAACCGGTCTTGAACAAGCAAAGAAGAAGAAAGGTAGCACTGTACCAGAAAAGGCTGTTGTCTGTGTGAGAACAATTAGCTATAGTAATGGATGTGGCATGGGTCCCAATGCCACAGCAGATTTCGGTGCACTACTGCATATTTCAAGGTTCATGCCCATCCTCGTTCTACCACAAGTGAGACAAAGATGCATAGGTAATATTTTTTTTCTTTTAACTTGTGTTTTAACTTTTAGCCCAAACAGATTTTTATTTTCTAAACATGATAAGTATGATGTCTTTGTTACCTTATTCCCTCCTTTTTGTTTAATTCAGTCAAGGATACTGGAGAATTACAAATAGGAATGTCAACACACGTCTTTCCTTTGACACTCCAGTATTTAAATAAAAAAAAACTCAAAGAAACTCATTGTCACCAAGACCCTCACAAAATGGAATGTAAGTTACCCTGCCTTTATCCCTCTTCCCCTACTTCTTCCCTGACACGCACTCCTGAGGACAAGAGCCCCAAGTTCCTTTCAGTAAGGATATGACACAAAAGAAGAAGGTAAATTTGAATAAAAACTGTGAGAGGAAAGGAGATACGAAATTAAAAATACAGTGTCATATGAAGGCATCTTTTATACATGCTAAAGAAGCAAAAAGCAAAACACTTTATTATACCTTGCATTTCCCTGCCAATTATTAAGAGGGACACAGGAGAGCAACAGTCAGTCTGTTTGTAATACGTGCGTACTTACTCAGTCGCCTCTGTTTGGCCTCCTCCTTTAACAGACTGAGAGTCTTGAGACAGACGGCAAGCCTTCCCAGGGAGAGATAATAAAGAGAACATTGATACAAGAACTTGGTAAGAAAAATGAGCTTCGGTGATTTATGTAAAGGATCTGGTAATGACCCCAGCCCCAATGCTGCCTGACAGCAGTGCTTTTTATGAAGGAAGTTAAACACCAGAATCACTGCTGCATGGCCATCTCCTTTAGAAGACTGACATAATTAAACAAAGCAAAGCAAAACAACAAACAGCTGGAAGAAGGAGATGAGGCAGTAGCTAATGCTATCAACTGCTACATTTCAGAGGCACATGCTGTCCAGGAGGCACAAAGCTGCAGCACATTGAGCAACATGACACTTAGTCATCCAAAGTTTCTGCTCCAGCATCAGACGGACTTACTGCTTTGCATGTTGAGCAGTCCATTCTCAGATCCAGCATTGTTGTTTTGAGGAGAGCTGCTGCTGAGGTGGCAGGTTTCCCATTCTCAAATGTGCCAATATTCCTTGATCCCAGAGGTTCACAATTACCTCACAGCTTATGGAATTTCAAATGGAGCACATTAGTGGAGAAGCCTCTGGATTTGTCTTTGAGGACCAACCTCCAGATGCATTTGAATTTCAGTTTGCTAAGATTGTACAATCTAACTTTTTTCTTTCTTCTTGACTCTATTTGCTTCCGTTATTAACAATTCCTTTCTCTTACCTTTCATTGGAGAACCCCTTGGATTGATGTAAAAGCCCTAACTTTATTAGTTGCCAAGGCAAAACTGGGATGCCCAAACCCCATTTAACACTCCCCATCCACCTCTGGTACTTCCATCACACTGTTTCTTTCCTTTTTTTGTTTTGCTCCCTGAAGGTTTTTCTTCCTATGAATCTCCCATTGGTCAAAAATATCACATAGCTAGAAAGATAGAGAAATTTTATTTCATCTGAGGTCAAACAGTAAATGTGTCATTCCCTTGATATTTTTGAGAAGCAGAGGCTGCCACAGTCTTTCTGAACCATTAGAAGCAAGAGAAAGGCTGAGGAATGAAATGCTGGCATCTCCTAATTTCATCCTGACACTTGGAGCTCTCAGTACCAGCTGTCAAAAAGTCACTGGTTCCAGTTCCTTGCAGACAAAAGCAGCTGTGCTGTAGATGTCTAGTGGCAAAAATCTACAGCACTTTTATTCCGTGTGCACTGCAGGCAGCAAAACCCTTTCCAACAAACTTGGAGCCTCCAGCAAAAGAACAGAAGCCAGAACTACAAAATGTCACAGAAAGAGAGCAAAAGAAAGCAAGAAAAGTGTAATAGCTCAAGCTCAGTGACCCTGGAAAGCAAGCCAAGCTGTCCATGGGAGAGAGTGAGGATTAAAAAGCACAGATAAGCTGAGGAACAGCAATAAAGAATGCAACAAATGCTTTGGGTTTAGACTCTACCAGAAAACAAATGGAAGGAAGGCATAGATTTATATATGTACAATCAAACTCATCACTCCCCAACCATAACACTTCAGCAGCCAACAGTTAAGGAACCTGACTATTCCTGTCTATTCCTGTTCTATCCACAGAATTTTGTTCAGGGCACTTTGCACATGAAAAGATCAACCTGTTGAGGTGGACTTAGATGGTCTGCATCTTTCATATCTACATAGAGACTATGAAATTTTGAGTAGTGTTTGAGTAGCATATAAGTATACAGTATTTGAATAGTATAAAAGAGAAAACCCCCCAACCCTATAGCAATTCAAAATACCATTAGTCCTTCTTTGCTTGCTAACATCTCATTGGCACCTCCTGGCCTCAGCTGGGGTTTAGCATCTAAAAGCTGAGTCAGTCTAGTTGCAGACAAACCTTCAGAAGTTTAAGAGTTCAGCTGTGGTTTGTGGAGAAGAGAGTAATAGGAAAAGTCACAAATAATTGTCTTTCCAATTTTAAGGATCATGACAGAAAAATTCAGGCTAGGACACTGAAGTGAAGAACATCAAAGAATATCCTTCTAACCTCTAATATCTTATCCATTCCAGCTAACTTCTATTAGATTTCCAGAATCGGTGTATGGAGCTGTACATAGATGTGAAAGTTCAATTCACCCTTAGTCTCTTTGCTATTTAATATTCCTGAGGAAAATCAGGCATGCGTTTCCTTTCTTCATGGCCCTTAGTAGTACCCAGCCCCACAGGTCATCCCCAGAGCATCCCTTTGATACAACCAGGCAACACCGCCTACTCCAGGCATGCCCATAACCATTCCAATGGATTCTACTTCTCTTCCCCTATGATCCCAGATCTATGGTCTGCTAGAGGCTTTGGTTTGCCCTTTAGGGCAAACCAAAGGGCTCTTACACCGTAGTGCAATTAAATTTCCATGTGTTTCTAATAGTTGTGTGGACTTTATCAAGGCGATTCTTAGCATTCCTAGCTTGCACTGAAGCAGTAGCTGAAGCAGTTAAGAAATTCTCTCCCTCTATACCCCACCGTAACAAGGTTTTTCAGAAGCGCTATTCCCCTTAGAAAAAAAAGTTTGTGAATTAAGGAGTTCAGAGCATATGTAATTGGAAACAGTTCCATCAAATAATGGCTGTAGACTGGAATTCCCCTTTTGCCCTGAGGGACATAGTACTTTTTTTTCCAACCCAGAAGACTATGAATTTCCATTTACAGAATCCTTTTTCTTTCTGAGCACTTAGACTGACCATAATTTGCCACTGAAACACAGCTGCCTCTGGGACAGAAGGCAGCAGTTCCCTGTAATCAGAATTGCCATTTGTTCCACAAAATCTGTTGTACAGGTGTTGGGCTGGCGAACTGAGACAAGGCCGTTACTGGTGCCCTGGTGATTTTTGTTAACCAAATGGAGTTTGACTGAAGACTCCATGTTTAGACACACAAGCATGGAACAACAATAACAACAACAAATATCCATTCAGTCTTACCAGGAGCTCAAGTGGCTTCAGCATTTCATCTTGCTGGGAGGCACTGAGCCTTATAACATGAGCTCAGGTGCAGTGGTGCCATGGCTCAGGTGCAGTGGTGCCTCAGAAGGAAGGGTACCACTTATTGCAGCATCCCCTTCAGTTTTTGCTGGAAGTCTTCAATCCAGCTGCATGCCCAGAACGACTCACTTGTAACAGCCAAGGAAGCTTCTTCACCTGTGGGCCCACGGCATATAGCTAAACAGACCTTTCCAACTCAGTGAAGGAGGTCTAACAACTGCAGTAAAAACTTGACACAGTCTGTCTGCTTTGGACTCACCCTGACCTTGCTGTGAATTTTGTCATTCTAAACACAAGGATCTCACTCTTGTTCTTTCCAAAGGAGAGAAGCATGCCTTTGAATGTGGCAAGGATGCAACACAAGTAATGTCCAGTTTTCCCTAAAACATTCCTAAATGCCAGTCTTGAACTAGCTGAGCCTCAATCTGTGCCTGTTTCCACATTTTTTCTTATATAAAGGCTCCTTGTGGGGCTGACTCTCAGTGGGACTTAGAAAAACTCAGCAGCAGGTCCTGCTTTCTCAAGAGAAAGCAGCTTTCCTTTCTAAGGACGGCTCTGAGAACAATTTCGTGTTTTCAGAGAAGGACTGATAGAGGTTTTGTAAGCATCTCGCATTCTCAAAATAACAGGTGCTGTTTTCACTTTAGTTTACTTTACTCTTTGTGTATGTTCTCAAAACATGCACTCTCTCTATCTCAACCAATGGTGGTAGAGAGGTGTTGTGCCATTTAGCCGATCACGTAGTTAGCGAAAGACCCTATAAAAGGGTTTGGATTTTACAATAAAGTTGAGCCTTCTGGATCACGAATCTTTGGAGTCTATCTCTTCATCCTCTAGGATGAGAGCGACAGCTCCTCATGCTGCAGTTTCCACTGGTGAAAAGAAACAAAACTATCAAACACAAATGAAAGGGTAATTTCCCTTTTTCTAATCCAGTCAGCTGCAACAACATAGTCAGAATTGCAGAAAGGCTAGTGCAAAGTGATGAAGAATCACAGAGAAGCTTATGGACATCTAAAAGCAGTAGAATGGCAAACTCTGCTCTTATGGGAGCTCACAAAATCCAGCCTGTACACTCACCTTAGGGCAGTGAAATAATTTTAAGGAAACCAGACATCTTTCAAGGAATGTTGGTTTCTGAGGATTTGCTGCAGTCATGTGTGGTATCTTTAGCTTACCTGCAATCTACTGTCAAGCAGGCATCCAAAATGGCTTACTGATCTGAACATTTATTTGCAAAGAGAGTTCTGTTCAAAGGCAAGGAAACTGTCTTCTCAGGGGCTCACGGTGGAGCAGCACATCTCAGATTTGGAATTTGAACAGCAGTGTTCTCATCTGCTCTGAATGACTTTAAAAGTCTCAGTCTTCCAAAGTCACCAGGACATTTCAGGTGCTCAGTTTTCATTAATACTGATGCAAAAAAAGCAGTTAGATCTTCCCAGTATTACTTAATTCCTTAAATAATCTTCCAGTATATTTTGCAAGAGAAAGTGTTTAGATATTCTGTCTCAAAGCTCCTTCTCACACAGCTCTGCAGCATACTGACTGCCAGATCACACCTAAGAGATGGGTAGGCATTCAGTGGCTCTCCCTCTATTTTTCTCTCCCCACTACCTGCCTCATAATGCACTTAGGGGATTACTGCAAGCATTTTAAAAGTTGCCTATATTTCTTATTCTGAACAGTGCTCTACCTTAATTTTATTAAATATGTTAGTAGTGCCACAGAGGACAAGGTAGCTTCACTGCTTTCTTTGACCAGTTGTGTTCCTCACACTGGTTGAAGACTCAAGACACTGAAGTTTAGCATCCAGGCATTACATTTTTATCTCTTTCACGTCTTCTCCAGCAATCAGGTTTCTAACACCTCCACCTCCCCAATACAAATGCAGTCACATTTGTGACCACTACTGCATGAGGAAGACTGTGTTATGCCCCAGATCAGTGAATAGTTTTCCAGTGTCTTTCCCATATCTATGGCATGGAAACAGACATCAGAATGCCAGCAGATGGGATGGGTGTGGGAGAGAAGGTGTCTTCACAGGCAGTTCTGAACTGTACTAATACCCTTTTACAGGAAAGTAGACTTCATTTCTCAGGTAAGGTTCAGCCACCCTAGGCCAAGCTGGATCATGCTGCTAAATGATGGTGAAAACACTACACTCAGTCCATGATTATGAGATTGTGCTACCGGAATAACAGCATCTAGTGGCTAGTCTCCAGGAAGATAAGTTAGAATTCAGAATCCCTTTCTACTGAGCACAAGGATAAGTTCTTGTTATCTCCCTCTGGCAACATTTGAGAATATTTATGGACACTAAAACTGTCTAAGAAACCACCCACACATTTTCAATGTATGATAAGGTCCCATGAGAACCTGTATCTTTCAATAAAATGCAATGCTTTAGAATCAGAAAACTGTTTTTTGTTCCTAGATTGTTCATTGGAAGGTCATTTTAAAAAGTTAACCAACATTTAAAAGTCTAAAAGGTGTTCCTTCTGAGCCAAACAAGCACTTCTTGTCAGGAGGCTGTCTGGATTCTAGCAATTTTTGACTAGTTATTGTTTAATGAATTGTCATTTAGACAATAGCCTGAATACTTTGACTTCTTTTGCTTCACCCAGAAGGGATTTGGGTCATGGCATCTTTGGAGCAAGCTGTCAGAAAGCAGCTCAACAATTTTGCCTCTAATTGGACCCATTAACAGAGCAAGGAAACTTCCTGCTCATTATTCCAAGAATAGCAACAATGCCTTTAGAAAGAGGATTAGTGGAATATTCAAGTGTGCCAGTACTCCTCAACTCTGAAAGCTCCTCCATTGATGCCAAGCAGGAAGATTAGTCTGCAGGAGGAGAGAGCCTGCACAGCACTGATGTAGTGGTGTTCAGCATGGGTGACATAAGTTGCAATGGGCTGAAAACTTAAAAGCGATTCCATGTGAGCAAGCACAGTTATAGCAATTCCTACTGCAGGCTCAGCAGAAGAATTCCCATCTGCAAAAGCTAGTAAATTCCTTGAACCTAAAACCAAAGACAAGGCAAAATGGTAAAACAACTAGCAAATGCTAGAAGGAGGGAAAAAAGCTGCTTTCCATTCTATGTGCATGGTACAGCCTGTTGCTTTTATGCTCCTTCCTCATACTATGAGGTCCACATAAAGGAGTATGTGTTGGGTTCAAGCACAGAAGAGGATAAACCTCATTATTTGAGGGCTTAATTTTGTTTGTGTGAGTTGTTTTATAAGGAGAAAATGTCTTAAATGCTTATGTGGAAACTTGTTGGTATTTGTTCCTGTTGGCTGGCTGGAATTTCCATTTTCCTGGCTCTCCATTTTATTTTTCCCTTTGCTTATAACAGCTTTTAGGGAGGATCAGTTAGTAAAAGAGATTTGGTGTTGCCTGTTAGGACATGCTGCAACTTTTCAGTTTGATCATTTTATGATATCAACCCAAATTAAGTGTATTACTTATGCTGCACTTCCTTCCTTTTGAGATACTTTCTGCCTGAATGGAAGCAGGCAAGGTGTGAGGACTCAAAGCATATTAATGTCTGCCTTGGGAAAGGTAGCATTTTTAATGATCTCATGAAATAGACTCAAGTTCTAGACAAACCCTTTATCTCTGGTTTTCTTTGAGCATATGTGCCATCTACTTCTTTGCAGTATAGTAGAATAGGTGGAGAACATTTGGTTTAGGTAAACCTGGAAACTGGAAGAAATAATCCTAATGAAACCTAGACATTCTCACAGAGGTCCTCTTTTATCTCCACCTGGAAAAGGTTCTTTCTCCATAAGAAGACATTAGGGCCTCCACTTCTCTACTCTCAACCTACAAGCAGATATTTAGCCTTGTGCTGCTACAAGACTTCCATGAGCTTTAGAGATGATTTCAACAGAAAGGTATTGCTTGCTTGGGTGCTAAGGAATCATTGGAGGTTCTTATTGTGTTATTGAGGTTCTGTGTTGTCTTCTGGAAAGGAGGAGACTAGTTAAAAATCAGTGAAGCTGGCTGTTAGTAATAACTGAGCAGCACAGGTCAGCTTCGTTCCTGTTCTTGTGGTTTATTAGTGAGGTGAACCATTTCATTTCAGTCCATTTTGTGTTGCCTTTGCTACTTGCAACAATTGGCTTGCTTTGCTCAGCCTGTAAGCTGAGGTTTACACTGCTCAGGTTCAAGGCCTTTCAATGGTTATGTGAGCTCATTTACTATCCCACTGTCAGGTTACATAGCATCTGCAAGCCCTGTCAGAGCAAGAATAATGCCTAATTCACACAGACACCACATAATGCTTTTGAGACAGACATACTCTGCTTGGACCACAGTTTAGTTTATGTAGTACAGCACCAGGACTCAGATGCCATTCTTGTCAGAGAGAGGTGCCCAGTTCTGTTCCCTGTGCTGACTACCTAGTGAAGGAACTTACTTTAGGGAGAACTTTAGGGGAGCTACTGGGCAGAAGTGACTTGCACTCTGTTCTATGGGAAGTTTGTTCCTTATCTAAAGAGTCTTTTTGGCCTGCAAAGTATCACAAATCAGAGCAGGGGAAGGAGTATGGGAGGCCTAGATTTGACAGCTACAAGCTTTAGCAGTTAACTGTAGGTTGTTTCTGTCTTTTTATCAGCACACACCTTTCTCACTCCTTGACTTGTTTAATTCTTTGTGCTGGTTTCTTTCTCTCCTGTGAAATTAATTCCTTTGGCTCCTGTTCAATATGGTGTTAAGTGCCTACTTAATCTTTTGCAGTAGTTTAAGTTGCTGAATAGAGAGGAAGCTTGGGCTATTGCTTAGAAACCAGGACTGAGCTGTTAGAATGGTAGGAGCTTCATGCTACAGCCAGGCTTGCCATGTGACAGTGGGCAAATTGCATTGCCTGGTTTCACTTCAGCATCCCCGTGTGCACAGATGAGCATTACTCATTCCCCTTGCAGGGGGTAGCATGAAGTGTCTGCCAGTGGGGTTTGTGGAGGGCTTTCAGAACGCTGCCTTTGAAAGATGTGCATTGTTGCTGCAGTGAGCACTGGATGGCTGGATACATTGGGCAGCACTCTGTGGAGCAAAGAGATGAGTGAGACTGTGCTTTATAACAAAGGGGAGACAGTTTCTGTGACAGCTTTTGAAGCTCATGTCTATACATAATTTTAATATATTTTAATTTAGACATAATACAAGGTGCCAGAACTTCAGAAGTTAGAGTAGAGGCTGAATCAGGCAGATATACTGGAACATTACTAGAGCTGTCCCAAAGCCAGCACTGAGATGTGGAACTTGAGAGCCTCAGATGGAGATAATCACATACTGTGCTTAACAACTCCATTTTCTCTTTGAGGCAGTTTAGGTGGAGCAGTTTGACTTACAAACACTGTTGGGTGAGAGAACTCTCAGGAGGGCAGTTTTAAATTGCTTACACATAATTCCCATTTTTTAGTGGCTCAAAGCAACAAATATGGATGACAAAACAACTTCCTCTCCCAACAGGTGGAAGATGGAGCCTGAAAAGAGGCAAGGCTTGTGAGAGAAAGGCCAAGGAAAAAAAAGGCAGAGAGAGCATTTCACTTGTCCCTGACAAAGACTGATATTATTTTTGGTATTTTTTATGTTTTGGTGATTAGATCTGTAGAGATGTATGACACTCCAAATGCAATGGTACAATTTGCCACTGAGAATACCAAGAAAAAGACGTGGAGGCTGAAATTCAGATCCAGCTCAACACTTCTTGCAGTTAAGGTTTTTGGATTTAGAGCTCATTTGGGAAGGGAGAGAGGCATAGGTTCAAGTTCCCACTGATTCAGAGAAAAGGTTTTCGTCTCCAGTCACTCAGAATTAGACAGAAGAGGAACACAGCTCACTCAGTCTTCCACATGCCATATCAACAATCGGAAAAGCCTGTTATGCAGGTCATTTATACAACAATCAGAAGTCTCCTTTTGGCATCTGGCACACTCCTGAGAGGATGATGTAAGGCAAGATATGAGATAACTAAACACAGAGATCATTCCTACTGGTCTTTTCCTTTCAAATGGAATTTAGCCCTGCTGAGAAGTTCGAAGTTGACATCACTGTGATCTGAGATTTCCTGTTTACCTCAGAAAACAAGTATAGCACAAGCCGTGCTATGGCTATATGGCTTCTATGGAGTGCCTCAGCAAATCATCATCACCCCTCACCCAAAGAGATGCACCACAGGAGCACAGGGCTGTGTTCCTCCATCCACCACCACTTCTCTCTTTCAAAGTGTCTTCAGCCCAAGAATCAAAGGTCTTTCCAGACACTCCTAAATAATGTTCCTGCCACCTACAAGAGGTTTACTGATCTCAGTGAGGAAATGGGGAAAGTACTTTTCTTTTTTTCCTGAAAGTGAAGTACTCACCACCTGCTACTGCCAACTGTGCCTACTCTCAGCATTGATTTAATTGGACACAGTAAGTCAGGTAGGGCTTTGTAATACTGGCACACAGACTGGAGAGAGATTAAGTGGGACAGTTGACACCTCTCTTTCTGTTGTTTCAGTCTTTTTGTGGCTCCTACTGGATGAGATTGGCTCAGTTGGTTGGAGCACGGTGTTACTAACACCAAGGTTACGGGCTCAACCCCCATATGGGCCACTCACTTAAGAGTTGGACTTGATGATCTTTGTGGGTACCTTCCAACTCAGTATTCGATGATCTGAAAAGAAATATTATGTATTGTGGATTATATGTGAACCATGGATTTTTCAGAACTGTATGCCTTTCACACATAATCTCTGTCTAAGAAATGCTCAAAAAATATTTAGGATAAAATCATTAGGGGCTCTTGAAATCAGGCTGTTGATTTTGCCACCCATAGTAAAATATTCCCATTTGAAAGTGTTTAGTTACAAATGTAAAAGAATTGAAGACAGGGAGGACAACATAGGCATTGCTATGAGAGGTTGCTGTGTGAGAAGCCATATTGTTTATTGATGCTCCCACTTGCAATGGCAATAAATGACATCTCTCATGCTACAGACAGAAAAATAAGATCTGTTCGTAAGTAAGAAGAGCCTCTGTTTGGATGCAGATAGTTAGCATTTGAGTCAGGACAACCCTTAAGAGCTGAATTAGCTAGGATTCACTGCATGAGACTTGAAATCAGATTATATACAAACTCAGTGGAAATACTGTTTTCGTGGGAGCTGGAGGAGATCCCAGATGAATAACAATCAGATTCCCTTTCAACCCTTGATCTTGGACAGCTGCTTCTTTTATATGTGCTGGGAAAGATTAAAAAGTTTGGAAACAGTATCCATATGGTGCCTCATCACAGTTCTGGGGCATTCTCTGTCTTTCTCACTGCACAGAGGTGCTAGCAATTTAGTAATACCAAGGTCTGGCATTCAGGAGTGTGATGTTAAAGGATTGTGTATGGCCAGCCAGGATACATTCCGTTTCAATCAAACCTGTTCTGCCTTGGAAAAACTTAACGGACAAAGAATGATCAGATGTAGAATCGATGCCTACACAAGCAAGTAGGTGGTCAAAGATCACTGCAAGCTTTATTTACCCTTCTCTGGCTGGCATATTGACAGCAGTTATGTGTTTCCTCTGAAAAGAGTAAGAATTCCATAGAGGCCTCCAAACTCCTTCCTTAGATTCTACATTAAGGTCTCGCTGTCATGGGAAAATTTTCAATCCTCTGGAATCCTTGAAGGTTTTTTGCCAGTGGGGAATCTCTCAGTACATATATGTCCTCCTTAAATTTTATTTATGGGATAACTTCTAATATGGTTAAACTTTGCTAGAATCTCTGATCCTGTGAAAAGCCAACAGGCAGCACCTTAACAATGGTACCTGAAACATGCGGTGGAGTCATGGCCAACAGATACACCCCATGGCTGATACAGCAAAAAAACCCCATTTTTTTTCTCTACTGATGCCTTTTGTACAATTCAGCACTGTTTTGCAAAGAGACTTGAACTGTCCTATGGCAGTAATTACTATGAAATCTCAATAAATGCTAAAAAAGCATGGTCCATTCCAGTGCAGCCTAACCACAATTCTCCAATTTGTAATGCAACCTGTTCAACAAGATGGAAAATTCTGTCTCCATCTAACTGAGAGTGGGTCACTGTTTGGAAGACAGCATGGGAGTAGAATCCAAGTCCTGCTGTCATAAGACCTAATGAGACAGAGCCTTCTACTTAAGTTATTTCACGAGCTTAACTTTGGCAAGGAAAAATATTGCTATTCTAAGACCTTGCAGGTTCCAAGATAACATCCTGCTAGAATATCCCAACGTACTATTTCACTGAGCCTTGTATGTGCTGGATCAAAGGCAGCAATATGATCGTCACTGCCTTAGTACTGTATTAGTGTAGAGACACAAGAATAAAATTGTTATGGCATTGGTTGTTCCTAGAGATAAAGCAGTTAAAGTACTTAGTCATGAGGACATAGAAACAGGGTCTGAAATGTCTTATGTATTCCGGTTATTCTGGTAAATTACTTTGGAAAAAAAAAATAGATTGTGGTCTTCAACAAGCCTAAAAGGGTCAGAAAATTCAGTTGTTCTGCTTGAAGGTATAAAGCCAGATGACCTCAAGTTGGGTGGGAGTGTTGATCTGCTGGAGGGTAGGAGTGCTCTGCAGAGGGATTTGGACAGGCTGGATCAACAGGCCAAGACCAATGGTGTGAGGCTCAACAAGGCAAAGTCCTTGCTGGGTCCTCTCCTTGGGTAACAGCAACCCCCTGCAGTGCTACAAGCCAGGGGAAGAGTGGCTGGAAAGCTGCCCATTGGAAAAGGTTCTGTGGGTGCTGGTCAACAGCAGCTGAACATGAGCCACTGTGTTCCCAGGTGGACAAGAAGTTTATTTTTATTAAAACCTTATTTTAATGAGGTTCTTTTTCATGTGAGAAGCTTCACTGTCTCTTCACAACACCTTTTGTACAGCTCTGGGATCTCTTCATGCACATACTTTTTATACCACAGCTGCTGCTAAAACTGGAATTTCTCCCATCACACAGGTTCCAAGGCTAAACTAGAGTCTAGTCAGAATGTGTTCACTACAAGAATCAAGAGTTCAACAGCTCCAAGTGCTAAAGTAACCACAGATGCAGATACAGCCACTGCTGTTGCCTTTTCCCAAGATGGGAAGTATCGTCACATCCCAGCGTGCAGGGTCTGGAACCATCACTGATGTAGCTTCACAGCTGAAGTGTGAAAGCACAAATAGCACTGCCAGCTTATGCTGAGCCACATGGTGTCAGCTTATGCTACAGCCCTGCTGGCACTAGAGTACTGAAGCAAACTTGTTAAAACATCTCAGTTGTTAGAGGAGATTGCCCAGCTGTAAGTATCACAAAATTCAAAAAGTCTGCATCAGCCATCTTGTTTCAGGAGCAAAAGCATAATCAATCCCACTGCTCCTCACTCTGAATTCTAATAATTGTTTATGAAACCTACTGAAATATCTCTGTGGAAATCAGGCTCTTGCAATAGAGGAAAATCTCTTATGTTTATGTTTCCAGAACCACACCTTAGAGGTATTTTTTTCCTCCAAATACAAAGGGCTCCAGCACACAGTGGGAAGTTCCAAGCTTCTTTAAGTAGAGAACAGTCATGCAAGTGAAATGCTTAGCAAGAGTCCCCACAAGGCACAAGTCAGCTGGAATAAGGCACTACAGAGATATCCAGTAGTACAGACGGACATAAGTAGCCCATTTAATTCCAGGTGAACTGTACATATGGTTGCAGGTGCAGGCTGTATAGGTTCCCGTAATCATCACTGACTGAAACAGTGCTCCTTTGACCAGGTATATGCACATATCTTTGGCCGTATATATATCTATATATACATATCTATATATGAGCATTAGCCGACATTGGTATCTTGTTCTGAGATAGGGCATGGATGAACAGTTACTGTATACAAGGCTGTGAAGAGATGCCTTCTCCATTTTTGTGGTAATTTTTTCCCAGTTTTGCTGCACCAGAAAGAGTATAAAATAATCCAACTCCTGTGACTCAGATTAACCTAAACTGTCATTGTCTTGATAAATTGACTTGACAGAACATTGTATGTTCTACTAGTTATAAATCTCAGGAATTATTGAACAGTTAAGATGGGCAAAGGGAACAACTTTCATACATTTTCCAAATCTTAGAACACCTCATTAATTCCATCTGTTCTTCTGCAACTTTAGCAAGGTCACGATTTTATGAAGTTGTGAAACCTTCTCTTAACTAAAATCCAAGTATCTGTGATGGTCATTTGCTGAGCATTTAAGTTGTGTGCTCTCCCTGTTTGCATTGATGCCAAATGGTACTTTCTTTCCAAGGCAATTACTTACGCAAATACAGCTGTTCTTGGTGTCAGCCAACTGCAGTGTCCACAACCAGCCTCAAACACTGCCTGCTTTCCATATGTCAAGGCCCTGATAGAAGCATGTGGGTGTGTGTGGAAGGGAAATGGGCAAATTAAATTTCCTCTGAAGCAGTGGTGACTATTGCTATCTGTCCCTTGAGGTATTAGAGTCAGCTCTGTAACTGGGCCTGCACTTTTTTTCTACTCTTCTCTTTCCTACAACAGAAGCAACTCAGCTCTCCATCATCAGGGAACAGCACCATTTAGCCTTGGGTGTGGGGCTGACTTTCAGTGAAACTTAAAAAAACTCAGCAGCAGGCCTTGGCTTTCCCAAGAGAAAGCAGCTTTCCTTTCCAAAGACTGCTCTGTGAAGAATTTCATGTTCTCAGAGAAAGACTGATAGAAGTTTTGTAAGCATCTTGTGTTCTCAAAATAACAAGTACTGTTGTTTACTCTTTGTGTGTGTTCTCAAAACATGCTCTCTCTACCCCATCCAATGGTGGTAGAGAGGCATTGTGCCATTTAGCCAATCACATAGTTGTTAGCAAAAGACCCTATAAAAGAGTTTAGATTTTACAATAAACTCGCCTTCTGATTCTTTAGAATTCAGAGTCTTCTCTCCTTATTCTATCCCTTACAGCGACACTTGGGTATGCCAGCAAGCATCCTATGTCCAGTTCTGCATTCCTAATTCTCCTTGTGGTCCTTCCCCATTAGGAAATCAGTCCACTTTCAGTTATGGGGTCACTGATGAAGCAGCCCCAGACACCTGTAGGTGTGGTAGTAACTGGGTTTCCAGAGCCAAGGCCCCAGACCAGAGCTCTAAAGCCTTCTGCAAGTCAGACTCTTCTCTTCCTCACTGCGTTCAATTGCAGTCCTTGTGTTAGAGTTTTGTGTCAAGCCTCAACAGCAGAGCCAGGGCAGCTCAGCTCTTGGCAGCAGGACTTACTGCACAGAACAATCCTGAAAGTCCTTGGTAAGTGTGCAGAAAAACATTACCATTGACTTTTAGTGCATCAGCCCAACGTGGCAGGAACAAGCTTTTCAGCTTGTCTTTAGTTGCTGGTGCAGTTCACTGTCTTGCTGTGCTGGTATCCAGCCTGGAAGACAGAGCTGCCTGTGGGGGCACAGAACTGCAGCGGTACCAGCAGCACATCTGGCCATGAAGTGTCAGGCAGGGACAGGTCTGCAGCAGACAGTGCTCCACGGGGCACAGAGAGCTCAGAGGTGAGCTACGATGGATTGAGCTAATTTGCATGTTTATGAGATTCTGCATTACTGAACAGTACTCCTTCATTTACTTTTGTGTCATTCTTCCGTGCTAGGGACACTTTGATTTTAGCCTCTGGAAAATTCCAGGGCTTTCTTCCTGTACTAAGGGGTTAATCATGAGTGAGAAGCTAGTAAAAAGTATAAGCTTGATTAAAAACAGATCAAATGCTCAGTCAAAATAAAAATCCCCTTATTGAGTCCAATTCTGACACATTCAAAAAGTAGAAATAATTTATTCTTACTGAGGAAGAGACCTAAATTCCATTTATATTTCACAGTCCCAGTAATTATGAAAGGGGTTGCCAATTCCACAAACACAAGCCTTTAGCTTTTTTTTAGTGCTCATACATATTGGCCCAAAATAGGAGAGAAGAAAAAAGGTGTTTGCTCTGCTAGCAGACTATTCAGGCAGAGTGCCGATTCTGGATCTCTTCAGAAGGACCACATACTCATTGGTATGAGGCTGACAAACTATAATTATTATATGAAGTACTGGAGGAGATTTGGAGAATGCTTATCAGTGTAATTAAAAGTGTGCTTTTGTCAGCTATTTCCATTTTATGTAGTTATAAATCTATTATTTGAACAAAGAAGAAAGGGCCTTTGCATAGTACAAAATAGATTGTACTATTTTGAGTAAATAGAGGTGTGAAAACATGTTTTGAACTGCAGAAGATCTCTATCAGCATGTATTTGCTGACATGTAATTATTCTATTACATATATAACCTTTAAAAAAAGATGTTATTTAAGGTAGTTGGAAGTGAGGGATGGTGTCTTGGAAAAGGCCACATTGTCTTGGAAAAATAGCTTTCTATTAAGAAATTATTTGACACAGTTTCTGTTTATAGTAATTATTTAACTGAAATTATTTCAGGAACTTACACAAACTCCCCCTCACACATGCTTTGGATTTTTAGCAGCTTCCTAGTTGTGATATCTGAAGTATAGTTTTGGCTACAACTTATGAAACCCCTCTGCAGTGAGTGCTGTGTGTATCACCAGAGGATCCCCTGCACATGATCCGATGCACACACACACAGAGTGTCAGACTGCTCTTTTATACAGTAGCTGCTTTTCCTGAGTGCCACTACTCAGCCTGTTAGCAAGCCAAAGAAAATGTTGTGGCTTGTCTAGCACAAAAAGTCATCAACTGTTTCTACCACTAAGGATCTGAAGAGACTGAAGGTGCACATTGGACTGCATAGTCCAACATACAGTGTTCCCTCCTTCCATGGCCACTTTGGCCTCTTCCTTTTTGTGATTACAGGCACCAATCCAGTTAGCAGTTGGCAGCCATGCCAATTTAAATGGAGTGAATGGACTCCCAATTGACATGTGATTCAACAATATTTTAGGAGATGGAGGCCCTCAATCCCTCTAGCAGCTAATGACAAACTCTCTTCTCCCCAGGACGTTTTTTCCTGAAAACTGATTATCAAGTACTGTCATCTCCCTTATCCCTGTTCCTACTGTCCCTTAGGAAAGAAAAGCAAGAAAAGAAATTTCTGAGTTAATCGCTTCCACTGGGCACATAGGAAAGGGAACATGAGAAGCATTCCCCATAAACCCAAAGAGTATTTCATCAACAAGTAATTCTGTAAGAAACACCAGCACAGCAACATCAGAGATATACCCCTCTACAGAGAGTGAGCTAGCTTTTCCCAGGCCATCCAAATGTCCCAAATTTGAATGTTTTGTTCTGTCCAATTTACTATTTCCAGATCCCTTCAAGCGGCTATCTTTTATGAAGGCACTGCATGCACATGCAATACATTACATTTAATTACTTTAAGGTTCCAACTTTATACAGTAGATATTTGATCTTAAGTTTCCTCCTGTAGACAATTTCTCTCATCTAGACTGTCTCTGGTTATAACAGAATTAGTCCACAGATAAATTGAGAGTGAGTTTCTCCTCCTTAGTTCACCTTGTTATTTAATCCCATCATAGCTGAAGCATTGAGAGCCACAAAACTGCACAAAGTAATGCCCTAGCTAGCATGAGAAATGCTGAAAGTGGGTCCAAAACGCGGCCCCAGACTTTGCTTCTGGCTGTCACAAGGAGATATCAGTCAGACTGGACCCAGAAGCCAGTATGGACTCTCCCCGTGCAGTTGATTCCTGAGCACATCCCATTCCTTTTCCCACTCTTGCCCATTTCCAGCATGTAGGAAAACCTGGCAGTTAGCCCAGCCACGCCTGGTAGACTTAACAAATGGATGGAATTTCCTTTAAGTGTTTCTGGGTAACAAAATGAGCTTGTCAGCAGCAATTTTCATGGAATACAGGTGACATCTTTATGTCAAGTAGCCAGTCACCAAGAAAAAACTGTATGTTTAGGTCCATGACAGAGGAACAGACCCTGCTGAGCCAGAACATGAGGTCACAGTTAATTTTCACCATTTACCAGACACATTGCTGACTTTGACCCCAAGCCCAACAGTGCCACCTTACATTAAAGGGGGTCTATCACTACATGCTCAGACCCTCTTTATACACATCCACGTGTCTACTGGTCATGTTCTTTGTACCGAAATTGGTGCAATGCACCACAATTTCTTTCCAAAATCCATGCACCCATCTGCCAGTGATGCCACATTTTCCCCCAAGAATTACTTCAAGGTAAAAGTAAACATATACAGAAGAAATCCCTGCCACTTAAACGAAATAAAGTAAGCTGAGAAACCAACTGTTCAGGAAGATATGGCATTAATCTCTCCATCCCTAGAACCAGATGGTAATAAATGAATGGCACATTTGACAGATCTTTGTAGTCACCCAATGAGTTAACCAGAAAAAGATCACATCACAGCAGCATTGGCTCAGACCCTCTTCCTCCAACACAGGAAATTCCATTTCCCCAGCACGGTGCTTTGTGCTTATCCTTCCAAGTTGTGCTGTTCTGAAAACCCCACAATAGCTCAGAGACACACATTTGTGTCAGTGTCACATTGGATTGTCACTTTCCAAACAGTAGTGTATGCATATGGTATTTTATACTAGCAAGGGCAATTTGTTTTAAGATATTTTATAGGGTGTCTAAAATCGACATATTCTAGTGAAAAACTGTAAATACTCTAGCAATGGGAATCCCATCTCCATCCCATCCTCATGCAATAAAAAAAGAAATTTATAGTAATGCTATGCAAAAGACTTAAAATGAATTTTTGTACCAAAAATGAATATGATGATTAAGCAGGTGCTGGGTAAGTTTTAGAGGATAAGTGCTGATCTTTTGATAATCAAATTTATAGACAAACATAACAGAAGAAGACATTTTCTCCAACACTCATGAGATGATCAAGGCAAGCCAAGTTCCAGACTACAAAACATATTTGATTTTTCATTTTTGGCAGGCAAGCAGAGAGAATAGATGCTCCTGGCAAGCTTCCCCCTCTTTCTCCCTCCTAGAATGACTTTGAGTGGTGGAGGGAAGAAGGAAGAACAGCTTTGAGAATTCTGAAGAGCTGTAGAATGATAGGCACTCAGGTGGACTGAAAGAGGGGCTACCGTGCATCCTGGCTAGGCTGGGCATTTCTGTGTATGTTGTACATTCATCCATTGTTCTGCCACTGCACAGTGGGGTTTCTTCATCAGTTCACTTTTGTTAGGCAGAACTGTGTGCTGGAATTTAGACAGCATCAAGACATCTTCATTTTTGTCATGCGATTAACTAGATATGGAAGCCTGTGGAGGGTTGTAGGCAGAGCTAGACAGGCACTGGTCTGAAATAAGTTATGAAAATGCTTGATCCCTGAATCCCAGTGACACTCAGGTTGGGATTGTAGTAGTTGCTGGCAACGTAAAATAAAATTATAGTGATGCCTAAAGATTTTTAGCTTTTTTATATTTTTTATATATTTGCAGCTTTGTTGATTGCTAATGCATGGCTGTAGCTCCTATTACTTTTACTACCCTTTTCCTCTACATTTTGGAACAATAAGCTAACCTTCTAACAACATTCCTGAAATACTATTTAGTCTTATTCCAAGAAGAGAACCAACAACAAGGACGTTCTGTTTTCCAACCATAATCTGGAAAGACAAAACAAAGTGAGACAAAGAAGCTCTTGGACCTATTCCAAAGGGGCAGTACCCAAGGAAATATTACCTAACCAACTACTCTCCTAATTGGACAATATATGATAGGTATACTAATAAACTAACATTATAAAAATGGTAGAATTACTGTACTATGTGCAGGTTTTGCCATATTGTGTACCTGAAGGCTTTCAAGTAAAGCTTGCTTTTATATTATCATTCTAACATTGTTTGGGAAGGTTTGTTCTATTTCCCAGCAGCAATAGTTTCAGGCTTGTTGCACCCCTACACTTCAATATCTTGGTTAATAAGGCCCATGCCCCTTAACACAGAATTTTCTCAGTCAGTCACTTTTGTGGTTCTGGTTTGTATAACTGTTTTTCTGAGATAGCCAACATCAAATGTTCAAGAGGAAAGAATAAAAAAGAGCTATGGGCTTTCTAATGCTGATAAGTTTGAGTCATACACATTTTCTTTGGGAAGGATCTGCATTAAGTATTTTAACAGCATAATCTTTAAAATGCCCAGTTTCTGAATCTTATAAAATTCTTGCCATCAACAGTATCCCATAAGAATGAGAAGGACATCAGATTTACAGGAACTTAAATTCTAGAATTTACTTTGAATTTCTTTTTAATCATGTGTTTTTCCTTACAATATGAGCCCTGCCCATATTCAACTGCCTCCAAAACACTGGTCAAATGCCCAGCAATTGAGATGAGCCATTAAGACAGCTAGAACATTTTGTGGTATTCTGCAGTGAAGAGTGAAGAAGTGGGAAGAAGGAGCTAGTTGTTAGACAGTACTCTTGGAAACAGTGCCTTTTTGAGATCTCATTTCAACTCTCAGTTTCAGATTGACTGGAGTGAAAAATAGATCTGTTACAGGAGGGAGGTGATAGAAGGAGTAAGGTCTGCAGGTAACCTTAGCTAGGTTGTGTCACAGCTCCATTGGTAGGTAGAGGTAGCATTAAGCTACATTTTGGGGGAGTCAGAGGACTGCCACTGGCCTTTCATTAACTTAGCATTGCTAAACAGTTCCCGTTTGTGGTTCTCCAGTGCTCATCTTAGGAAAGATAACAGCCAGTAAAACTTCATCTGAGATTACTTCAGTTCTCCTTTGACTCTTTCTGCCTTTAATCTTCCCCTCTTAGGCCATGATTTTCTGTGACTCCATCTGTTCTCTTGGCAGCTATCCAAAAAAGGGCAAGATAGAGACAAGTGGCAAAAGACTCCAGGAAAGCTGAGATATCCAGCACTAAAACCAGTGCTCAAACCACTTTGACTTTTGGTCAAAGCCTCTGGCTTTTCTTCAAAAGGTGGAGTTTTAAAGAGAAACCAGAAAGGCTGCATGAATTGGACTAGTTATTTACTGATAGAACATTGCTTGATTCAGCGTTGTCAGATTTCTAAGAACTGCTGTGTGCTTGGGCTAAGGGCAAAGCTGATGGATATGCAGGCCAGTATGGTGCAAGGATCAGAACCCAGAGATTGGTAAGTACTGGCAGTTGGGGAACCCAGTGATCTTCATTTATGGAGCATGCCAGCAGTCCTACATAACTTACTAGAGCAGTCGGATGGATGCAGGGGTGTTGCACTATGGTAGAGAGAAGTACACTCTGTGTACTTGTAGTGAGAACAATTTTCATTCTGTCTTGTTTTGGCATTTCTTGTAGTATAAAATCATTCACACAGAAAAACACAGAACTGCTCTTTATCTTTAGGAACAGGCCACACAGGATATATGTTTAATTAAAGCTGACTGCTGGAGAGCAGGGAGCATGACCATTTTCCATATGGTGTCTGGGGGTTTGCTTTTGTTGGGGTGCAGGAGAACAAAAAGAGGTTGGGTTTGTTTACCATAACACAGCTCAGCAGATGGGTATCTCTATTTCAAGACAGCTGTCATCAGTGCTAAACTAGTGGGCACTGATGCTTATGGGGCAGCACTGACTTGAGCAGAAAGCCCCAGGCACTTGTCCAAAGGGAAGATACAGCATTAAGGCATTTTAGGAAAGTTTTCTCCATTTGGCCCTGTGATGTGCAAGCTACAGAGACTTTCAATTTTTGGATCTCGGTTTTTGTTCCCTCTGCAATGCTAGTTTTTAAGAAAGAGAAAAAAAAGCATATCTCTGGGGGCACTTCCCAGGCCGGTGCTGGCCAGGGCGGTGGCTGCTCCAAAGATGCAGCAGCTCCCCTTCCCCCCAGCTCACCGTTCATCTGAGCTCGGATGGAGTAATTCGTACTGCACCAGATACAGGAGGACTCCTTGGAAGATGTTTTTCCAGCAAGATTTATTGTAGGCAGATCTGAGGGGTCTTAGCGGGGGGGGAAGGGGTTTAGGAACACGCAGGAGGACCTCTCTGCTGAAGGAGCATCTTGGCAAGAAGCGGGTCACTGGAGGCGGGTCAGGGGTTATATGCAGGGAGAAGGTGGGAGGGAAGAGTGCTGTGTAACCAACAGGGAGAAGAGGCATAGATGATAGAACGGGGGAAAAACCAACAGGAGTACACATTGGGGGAGTGACATGGGATGTTAGGTCATGGGGGGGTACAAGACACAAAGAACTTTCCAGGCTTGGGGTGTTGCTCTACAACAGGCACTTTTTCATTTGCATAGATAAGCAGTGAACTCTGGGAAATGAGGTTGGACCTTCTCTCTAATTCAAACAAGGCTTCCTCCCAGGGCAAGCAGGCCTTGTCTCTACCATTACTATTTCCCACATATCTCCTTGAGATCCATCGATGAAAGACCAAGGCAGCATGAGTCATGGAGCCCCTTTGCTACACACTCCAACTTTCTGAGAAGCCAGAAAGGTAAAGCTAACTCCTGAGCTGACTAGATAGCTTGTGCTAGCCAGAAGGTTTGGCACAAGCCTCTCTAAATTTCATCACAGAGCAGGAATTGCTGTGGTTGGACAGTTCATTCATAGATACCCCTATCGAGGCTGCAGGCAGCTGGTTGGATGACACCTCTTGTCAGGAGCAATGTCAAAGACAACTGAATAAAATTCAGTTAGCTGTTTTCTCTCAAAGGAGAGAGGGTTAAAGTTTCAATTGACAATATGGGTAACTTCTGGGCCAAGCTATCTCTGCATTTAAGATAGCTCTGGACTGTCAAATCCTTGCCTCCGGAGCATGCATCCTAGCTAGACGGAGCAAGGCATTAACAGGCTCAGGCTGTTCTCAGTCCTCCCTTTGCATCTGTGTTTGCCCTTGTCCTCTGCTGCTCCTCCACACACTGGTCTCATAGTGCTGGCAGCAATTACCCCAGCATGCCTCCTCCTCCTCTCCCTGAGCCCCTCCTCTTTTGTGCCACTGAACTGACCCAGAACACCTTTTCTTCTCGCTGGTTTTCCCTTTGAAGCTTTCATCAGTACACAGCCCAAGAGACAGTAATTTGTTTATTTTTAAAGCAATAAATTGGAAACAGAACAGTTTAACAGTATCCTCGCAGATGGCGAGAAATTATCTCCACAATCACCTGCCTGATCAGCCTGTGATAGTGTGTGCTCAATTTCAGTCTCTGCAACAGTTTGTGAAAGGCAAAGTAGAGGATGTACATAAAAACATGGGCAAAAAAGCAAGCCCTGAATCCACCCTTTTAATTGGTCAACCATTGCCACCTACCAAAAGTATTTAAAAAGAAACAAAATTACAGATCTGCAATTAACTTTGGAGATTACTCCAAAGTAATGAGTGAAGTTACATTGCCTCTCTCCCAGTTTTTCAAAGGCTAAACCAAGACTCATGCTTTCTAGGTTTTAACTCCTCAGAGGCTACATATTTAAGTTATGTAGCCTTTTTGGCTTATGAAGTAAGATTTGTTTTAAAACACAACAAAAAGACAGCATAGAAAGGAAAAGAAAAAAACAACAAACCACCATTAAAAGTATTACCCTGACTTATGACAGATACTAAACATCTCAAGGCTCACCTCAAACTTGAAAAAGCTGACAACACCACAGGGTGATAAAATCCAGGTAGCCACCAGACACTACAACCCTGGCAGGCCCTCTTGAATCACAGCAATAAAAATAACATCAAGATTTCACAGCAATAGGAAGACAGTTGCCTTCCTGGAGCACTTCCTTTAGGCTTAGAAGTGGTAGTGAGGCCCTACAGACACTTGTCTTTTGCACCCAGATGGGAGCTGCTTTGTCCTGGTAACAATTAACGCACAACCTCTTCAGGTAGGAATAGGTCAACTTCTTCCACAGGTTAACGCTCTCCCTGCTCCTGTCTGGGTGCTATGATGTAAAAGTGAGGGCTGGGATTTGCAAAATATTAGATATGTACAGGATCAAGAGATGGAAAGAAAGAGGAAAATGAATAGGACTAGTCACCCAGTCTCTGTGGTGTATGCCTGGGGAGCACAAAAGAGAAAGAGAATCAAGCTGTAGAAGAAGAGTGCAAACAGCCCTAGAGCTCTAACTTCTGGGCATTTGGGGAACTTGGATTTAATAGGAATAATAAGATACTCTTCCCTGCTTCCTGTCACAGGAAGAGCTTTTGGTACAGGCTTGGAATACCCATTTACATCTCATATATTTACCTCCATCAGGCAGTATCTCCTCCTCACCACCTGGTGGATTTTCCATGACAGTCATTGCCCCTGGAGTGAGATACAAAGATCTCAAATGGCCTGGAGGCAGATTTCTGCCTTTGAGAATCTGGTGGTGGGCAGTAAGGGGTACAACTAATCCTGAGATCTTAGGATCTCAGAGGTTCAAGACAACTCTAATTTGGGCAGAAAACACCCAACGCTGGTGTTGAGCACACGTAAGAAATTGTGAGAACAAGAGTCAAGAGCTGACTGCAGCTGTGGTGATCAGAATGTGCTCATTCTGATGAGGATCCGAGGGATGTTTTTTTTTTTTAAATGCCCACAGGAGACTGAGCCTAAAGTCCTGAAACTTCACACCACTCTTCCTTTCCCAGTTTCCCTTTTACTTTTCTTTGTGTTTCTACCATGATAATTAACTAGCAAGGCATTTTCATCTATATACAAGCTTCTATTTCTTGGTTTTTCATCTATCCTTGTTCCTTCCTCCTTTTCCCTATGTTTTCCCTCCCTCTTGTTTGCTTTCTTTGTGTGCAATTAGAAAATTGAAGTTGTGCATCTGCTGTTTGAATAAAAGCAGAGAACAGTGTAGTTCATTTAGGGAAATGAATTAGAAATGGCTGAAATGTGGGGTATCTATTTTTTTAAAGATTCTATTTGATAGTTGTTGAAGGCTCTGGAGCACAAGCTTACTAGGAACAGCTGAGGGCACTGGAGAAAAGTAGGCTGAGGAGTGACCTTATCACTCACTACAACTCTCTGAAAGGGGGTTGTAGCCAGATGGGGGTTGGTCAGTTCCCCCCTGTAACAAGTGGCAAGACAAGAGGAAATGGACTGAAGTTGCACCAGGGGAGGTTTAGATTGGTTATTAGGAAAAATTTCTTCACTGAAAGGGTGGTCAGGCGTTGGATCAGGCTTCCCAGGGAAGTGATGCAGTCACCATCCCTGAAGGTAGTCAAAAGACATGTAGATGTGGTGTTAAGGCACATGGTTTAGTGGTGGGCTTGGCTGTGTTGGGTTAATGGTTGGACTCGATCTCTCAAGGGTCTTTTTCAATACAAATGATTCTTTGTAAATGAGCAATGTGATAGGATGTAGGAGCTGGAGTATTTGTGTGAGCCTGCTTGAATATAGACTCAAATATGATCCCACTACTTGCTCAGTCTCTCACTGTCTCACTGTCATCATTGGAGGGGAAACAGGCTACAGTCACTGTGGGGAGAATTCACCACAACTGCGAGGTTTTATCTCCTGTTGCCTTCTCCTACCACGAGTGAAGCTCTGCTTGTGGCAGTGGCTGTTGCACAGAGACTTTATTGTCATCCTACCTCATTAAAAAAGGACCCTTCATCCCCTACTCAGGTGCCTCAGAGGAAACCCCAGGACCCCGAGCCCTTTTTCCCTCCAATGGAGCCTCTCCCAGCCGTGTTCGGGAGCCAGGCTGTGGCTGCCCAGCGCCACAGTTTCTTGGCCACTGCTCTGGATTTTTTAGTACACATAGCCACACACTACCTACCTGCTGGGACACCCTATGGCTCCTGCCACAGCTTCAGAATTTCTGCTACTTCTTACTTGCTGTCCTAGATCAGCCTGCCCTACCATTCTGCTGCCCCGAAATTCCTGCTGCAGCCCATCTTCACCATCCAGCCCGCCCGCCATTACCACACGAGGGAGAGAGGACTGACCTTACGCTACAGCGCCTCCTGCAGGTGCGGCGCAGTCACCGCACCCACCCTGCCAACAGCGCCCCTGCCAGCTGTGACCAGAACTGCACCAAAGGGGAGAGTGCTTAGAGAGCAGGAAGAGGCTCGCTGGGCTTTGTGTGTTTTTGTGGGCTTGGTACCATGTTGTTTGTTTGCCTTGTTGTACATACACATACTAGTAAAGAACTGCTGTTAGTCCTTTGACATATCTTTGGCTGAAAGCCCCTCAAGTTCAAAGCAAGAATGATTTGGAGGGACGGGGGCCATATTCTCCATTCCAAGGGAGGCTCCCACCTTCCTTGGTAGACACCTGTCTTTCAAACCAAGACACATTGACTACAGAACTGACCAAAACCTCCACTGAAACTGATTTACAGAGGATATGGAGAAGAACAAGTGGCAACCACTTGGTAACAAAACACCAAACCAATGAAGAACAAGGAGACTCTAGACCCCAATAATGTTGTTAATCTGGGCTGTTGCATGAGGTATGGGGAGTTTAGGTCATGAGGGTATAATTGTTCAGGGATTTCTTTGTTTGGGGTCCCTCTTTTGAGGCGTCAAGCTCAAGATACCAAATACCATAACTGATTTCTTGCAATAAACCTATCTAATGGAAATGAGAACTCAGTGTCTAAAATTTCTGTAACACTAGGATTTCTAACTTTGTATGAAATATTTTGTCTTTCTTATCTAATAAAAACATTTTTAGTGTTTTGTTTTCCTGTTTTGCTCAAATTGGTTACTTGTTAGGGTTTTGCTTTTCTCTTCTATGGTCTCTTTTTCTTGTCATGGTCTCAGTCCCCCTGCTTGTGCTTATCCTGTCAGTTCTCCACTACTATTCCTGGCAATGCCCAGTAGTGATGTAGTAAGGCCATTTCTGTGCTCTAGGGAGGCTTCACAAGAAATGTCTGCAGAGGTAATTTAGCCACTGGTAAGAAAAAAATCAACTACTTCACAATGTATAGGAAACATATACAAGAAAGCACATTTAAAGACATGTTTCTGTCCCAAAAGAAATAGAATTAAAGACAGACAAAACTGTTTTGCATAAGACATATGGGATTGTGGAACAAATGCTGCTAGAAGGAAAACTTCTGGTTTGTGCACTTTTGCCCCATTCTCCACAGGTTGACATCAGCAGCAGAACAGGTAAGGTAAGGGAATAGAATGGTCAGCCTCCTTCTCTCTGCTCCCCTCCACCTTGGAGTAAAAAATGTTCATGTAATAATTAGACTATTCTTTCAGCATCACTGGGAGTCACTGTCCCCTTGGAACAACTCTAAAAATAGCATTCTCCCTTGAGCTTTCTGCTGAGTGAACACTGACCCACTGTGGTTTGTTTTTTCTTACAGGAATGAAACTGTTTTACACCAGTTCTGTTGTCCAGCAGCTGACGCAGAGCAGAAGCCTTCATCTCCAGACTCCTCACCAAGGTGGGAAATTGTTGTCAGCAAGACCTTTATTTTTTCTACTTCTTTATCATCCATCACTGATCTTCTTGCCTCAGACAAAACTCACATATTACACACGCCAATTCTCCTCCATCCTCCCTTACATCCCATGTTCCCGGCATTGATGTCCCTCTTTTCCCTCCCAGAGATTACTGTTCATACTGTTGTGTAATTGCCTCAACCCCCACCCCGATCTCCACTCACACACACACAAAATGTTTTTCAGCCTCTCTTCAAACATCCACTTCCATCGACCCACATTCATGCTTGTACCTGTTCTTACTGTATTTGACACTGACACACACATGCTTCACTCTTCTTCAAATTATTTATCTCACATTATGAGGTTCCTGGACACACACACTATACCATTTAAAGTACAGCAAAAGTCACCCAGAAAACTCAGGGTTCTGTTACACACCCTGAGATCGGGTGGGGAGAGCATTTTTACCGGTGTCAAATGGTGTGAGCTTACCAGTGAAGAACAGCTATAGACAGGTAGTATTAACTATCACCAGCTTGTATCCAGTACAGCCAGATGTGGGGACACCAGCAGTTCTCAGCTCTTCCTCATCAGTGAAAGATGTCAGTGCCAAGACCAAGGGATCCAAAGAGCTTCAGAGGTACTTGAGATGCATATACTGCATTTAGCTTCCACACATGGCCTTGTGCGTCTGTTCTTGCCATCTCCTTCCTCTCTCACGGCTTCCCATGCTTGCCTTTTACAGACCTACTCTTCTTTTCCAGGCCTCATCACACTTCTGACAACAGCAAAGAGGTTTCTCTTTAAAGATTTCTCTGACTACAGTGCTAGACTTTTACCTCTGACCTTTGGCACCTGTGTAAAAAGCCTGAGTTACTAGCAGGGCTCTCAACAGAACTGGGCAGCTGAATTGCAGTAGTGAGGCTACTGAATTTTTTTTAATAATATTTGTCTTGATCTACTCACTGGAGCAGACTGGTTTCTGATTTCCTTCCAAGAAAAAGCATGAGTGCTGGACAACTGTGAAGAGAACAGGGATGGGTGGATGTGTATGCTCAAAAGTAGGGTTTGGCCACACTTGGAGACAGGGTAAAGAAGCAGGACCTCTCCTGCCCATTTTTGTATGAAGATGGAAGGGTTAACCCCCATGATCAGTCTGTGCTGAGGGCTTTCAGGCATTGGTAAAGTTTACATGACAGTCCTGTCATGGCAGATGGGGAGATGCTGGCAAGGAAAAGGAGACAGCAGAGGAGGAGGCCACGGAGATTTCTGTGGTAGGGAAAGCCACCTCTCCCTTACATTTCTGGAGTGAGAGAGTTTTGTTTAGGTGCTCTGGTTTGTCTAGAACTAAGCATCAGTTTTGCCATAGTGCTCTATCTTTATACCCTCATCCTTGACCTTGCCCCATTCTTGTCCAGCCTCCATCTAATTTCTGATCAGATCCCTTAGTTTCTAGAATGTTCTTACAAGGCTGTCAGACATACAGCCTTAAGCTCTAGTATCATTTTTGTCATGTTCTTTGTCAGGTCTTCCTGTTGTCCTGCTGACTCCCAAATGCCCTACCTATCCCTTGAGCCTGAGTTTACCTGCCCTCCTTCTGGTGGGATTTGACAGGTAAATTGAAGAAGAAGTGCTCACCTGTTTCAGTAATTTAACAACTTTGGCAAGTTGCATCCAAAGATGAGTCTGATCCAGGAAATCTTGAACTGGGGATGAATGACAATGACCCCTATAGCTTGTTGTATCTGGGCTTCTCCTACTGATCTGTGCCTATCCATTTGATGCCTTTTGTACCTTGTCCCACACTGCAGGCCTCATGCATTCCTTACTTTTTCCCCCAGTCTTTCTTGTGTCATTGCCATTTCTAATGCCTCCAGATCCCAACAGCAGTCCTGAATCTGTCTGTGTGTGACACAATATTCTATGCAGAGATAAAGATGGTTGAAGCCACTATGGCTATTTGAAGGTGAGAAACAGGCCCAGAAAGTTATTAAACTCACTATTTAGCTTTATGCTAGCCATAAAACATCTCCTAGTCTCTGCCACGTCTTGCAGTCAGCCACAGGCTTCTTTCATGTCCAAAGTCATATATACAATGCAGTGAGGAAGGCAAAAGGAGGTCAGAGAGCGAAAAACACAGAGTCAGCATGGAGCTGATATCCATATGGTGTTCTGGAATGGCTCAGTAGGCTTCTAGGAGAAGCTCATCATATCATTTACAGAGTCTGTCACCCTGCTCAAATCATGAACAGGTTCCCAATTGAACCAAGGCAGAACAAAAGTCAATCAAGACTGAAATATGCAGGTCAGACAGCCTGAATAGCAATCACTTCCTGGGTGAGCCAAGCATACCCCTAAATAAGCTCATCAGGGCTCCTGGTGGGAGAGCCTGGTACAGAGGGGCTCCCTGTGCAGCTCTCCCATGTCCCGCTGAATGGACAGCCAGTCACAAGTGGTGCTGCTGTGAATTCTGATACACCAGCTTGGGTTTGTTCTCTCTTTTCCCCTTCTGATGATTTCCCTAAATGAGATAAATACTGTCAGAACTGATGCCACTAATAACCATCAGCCATCTAGTTTTAATTAGAATTTGCTTCATTAATGCCCTAACTCCTCTCTCCACAGCAGATTAAATAATGTACTTGCAGCTCATTTACACGAACCCCCAAACTGCAAGACTGAGCTGCAATCCTTTAATTAAACAGCCCGGCTGATCCCTACTGCCGCCTTGGTTCATCAGTCTAAGCCGATTAAAGAGAATAGGGACTAATAAAGAGCATAAACAGGGAAGTGACTCTCAGCTCTTCAAGGGACTTGGAGACTCCAGTGGTGATCAGCTGCTTCCTCCTCCTCTAGCAGGAACTGTACCTCAGTCCACATTCCTTCTGTCTGGGACCTGCAAGAACGGTTCTGTTTTCAGCAGGATCCCAGACTCATCTTGTGGGACAGGAATCCTTTGGGAGACTGAAGAAAAACATAGCAGAGAAGGAGAAAGAGGGGCATCAAAACAGTGAGATGAGTGGCTGTTTGACTGCAGGAGAGACCAGCAGGAGCAGCCATATAGCTCAAGAGAGGGGAAGGAGGAGAAACAAATGCAGGGAATAACAGGTGGAGGGTGAATGCCAGGAACAATCTGGGACAAGAGTTTGTCTCTGCTAAAAACAGGCCAGATCTTCTTATCCTTTTAAAAAGTCTTTATTAGGATCAGCTATGGGAGAGGAGCTCAAGGGGCTGCATACACCACTGCTGCTCCCACTGGACACCACAGAGAAAAAGGTGCAAGACCAATCTGCTGCCCATGCTGCAGAAGGGAGATTATTTTCTTCACGAGAGTTCCCAGGAAATCAACTTGACTCATGAAGTCCAGGGGTGTCTTCCTTTTCCAGTGCTTTAAGTTATGATGAGATGAGGAGATGAGAAGAGCTTTTTAACAGGTAGCTTGACACTTTGCCGTCTTGGTGGTGTCCTGGATTCAGTGCTGGCTCGTTGCTTTAGGGGCTTTTTGCTGTGAACTGAACTTCCTCTATATGCTGGGCATCATGGGGAGTTCTCTGATTACCATAGTGGGCAGGGCCCTCAGTGTGATGAGCGGGAGGAGAGCAGCAGTGGTGTTTTCCTGGTGGGAGGTTAGGGGGAGCTAGGGATACCAGGGATTGGGGGAACATGAAACTGGGAACCAGGAAGTACAGATTCAAGAACTCTTCAGAACAAGAAAGTACAGACATAATACAGTAAGTAACATCATTTTAACAATACAACACACTTAAACATACAGTTTTGGACCAGTCTTTAGGTTTATTCATCTCATCTCTGCTTGTGGTTTGTGATGGTCATTGTTGTTCTTGTGTGGTCTTTCCTAACATTTCTTTGCAAGATTTCTTGCTCTTTTTTTTGCTGCCAGCTAAAAACACCTTGGCTTCACATGGATAGGAATGATTAGGAACATGTCAGTGTCTAACTACTCAACAGAAGCCAACTCAATGAGATGGCTGAGATTATTCTCTCTCATTTGGTTCTGCTTTGCTTCACTGACTGCCACAAGCAGAGTTAATCCCCTTCTCTCCTCTAGAGTGTGAATGCCTTGTGGGAAAGTTGCAGCTCCATGAGTTTAGAAATGCAAATTTCCCACCTGGCTGTTTAGCTGGGTTGCACCAGCAATTAGCAGAACTGTTGCTGTAGGCTATGAATATTAAGAGACAGATTTGATCCCAGATTCTGCCGAAAAGCTCAAAGCCAAAGTACAGGATGAGGGGATGGCAGCAGCAGGCAGATTTCTGTTCCTGAACTGTAAGGGCTTTCCCATATCAAAGGACAGTATAAATCCTTCACCACTGTCTCCACTGGACTTATACACCACCAGGTTCATGACCATAAGCCATCTTGCAGGTTGGGGTTCCATTGGGGATGCCAAATATCTGGTTGAGTGACATGAAGAAATTCCAGGGATGGCAGTAGGAGCTAACCCTGCTCCTTTACCAAGGTGCTGATTAGACTCTAATTTAGCCAAACCCTGTAATTTCATAAAGCAATGGCTCTTTTTCTCACTGGCTTTTGCCTATTAATGGCAGGGTTTCATTCTAGGGACTTGAATAGCCTAGTAATTGCATTTCCCATTTCTCCCAGTCACATAGAGTGGAGACTGGCATCCCAGAACAATGACCTTAAAATGTGTCCAGCAGCAGCCCAGTTCTAACAGGATTGCAGACCATTTTCCTTTGTGTGAGGTAATAGGACTGAGATTAGAAAGATTTGTTTCTATTAGAGTAATGAGAGGAAATGATGGAGTCACAATTGGAGGGAACAGTATATCCATTCAGTTGCCTTTCATAGGCTTTTTGGAGTCTGCCTCTGTGGTGCTGAATAGGAAATCAGCAGAAAATCACCTGTGATGGGATAAGTTCTACAGAAAACTTTAAGCATCAGGGGCAAGTCTGCTTTGGCAATGGACTTGGGAGTAGCACTTGGAGTCCTGAAACATTGTGGAAGAAGTGCAGATGAGACCTGACCTGCTGTAAGAGATGGTCTGAAGTTTCCCTCATTTTTGCCTCACAATCGTCGCAATGACCCTCAAAACCCTAAAACTCTCAAAAAGACTTTGCACAGAAGTTCTGGCCTGTTTGAGGTGGATGCTCGCCAAGTGATTGTTTGCAGCTGTGTTTGCTGTGCTGCCATGGTACGCTGCCTCGAGCAGATACGCTGCCTCGAGCAGGGCCTGGCAAAGGGTGGCTTGTCCCCACCTCTTGGCTAAATGAACTCTCTTGGGTAACTTTGGTGGTCCTCCACGGGAAATCCTTCATCTTCCTCACAACCACCGTGACGGACGGCGATTGAAGCCCCCTCCCAAGAACTGAGACTGAGATCCCTGTAACTAACATGAGGCAGGGAGAAGCGCTGGCTGGACTGAAGTGAGATGATTGCCAAGGAAGGTTGCATACATTGCAAAATGTACCTGCTCAGAACCGGTACTGATGGTACTGACAAAGAAATTGGTACTAGCCACTGTGGTCATTACACCAGAATGATCATAAATCTCCTCTGATTCTGGCCCCGTGCCTCTCGCTTCCCAAAGGACTATAAAAGTACCCCCCAAACTCACCTTCCTTCGAGATCTCCCCAACGGACAGAAGACTCTACGTCGCTGGATGGCTGCGAGGACTTCGGCGTTGGTAGCTATAATTCCCCCTTACCCTCTATTTTCTCTCTATACTTTGTTTCCTTTCCTCTCCCATCTATCGCATAACGTTGATGATTGTTTTCAATAAAATGCATTGCTGTGATTTCACTGAGAGTCTCCTTGCATTGCCTTTCGTGCTCTTAGATCAGTAAACGAACCATCACGAATCCTGCTTTGCAGATTGTGACACCTGCTTTTAAGGTGAAGGAGACAGTTCTCCCAGGAAGAGAGAGCACTCTTCTGGAAGGGCTTGGATGTGTACTTGGAAGAAGGGCTAGGATCTGAAACATCTTTGGAAAAGCTGGGCAAGCTGTGTTCATATTTTCCACACTTTCTAGTAGGGAGACTGCTGCTTGGATCAGGGTTAAAACATGATTAGTGCTACTAATTTACAAAGTGTTTACTTCATGGTTGTGGACCAATGAAATTATAACTCAATATAGTTTAAACTTTGAACCCCTGTGGACTCATTTCTAAAGTGCCTGCTGGATTAGTAACCATAACAGATTGGCTGCTTCCTGGCACCAGTTAGTGGTAAGGAGACATGTAATCCATTGACTACTTCTCCAAGCCGGCCTCCCTTGCATTTCTGAAGAAATTCCTTCTTGCCCCACTTGTAACTTACCAAAGTACTGAAATGGAAGTGTGTGTTCTTGCTGGAGGAAGCCCTTGGTGCTGGTTGCTCCATTTTTATATGTGGGAGGCTGATAAGTGGATGGACAGATTTTGGACAGTTTTTTCAAACCAAACCTTCAAACATCTTTCTTGATAGCTCTCTGAGCTGGATGAGTATGCTGCACCCTCAGCAGCACATGCTTAAAGCCCAAAATCTGATCTCATTTATTTCTGGTTATCTCTGTCTCTGTCTCTTCATGTCTCTTTACTTGAACTCTCTGTTTCCATTGAACATGCATTTGTTCTTTGTCCTGTGAAGTTATGTTGGCACAAAGGAGCCATGAATTTTATGCACTGCACAGTCGCAGCATCACGTCCCTCTTTGACTCCTCACTGCTGTAGCCCAGGAGCATCTCTCCTTGTGCTACAGCTCTCACTTTGCCCTTGGGTCACTTTAGGTTCTCTAACAGTTAGATCCTCCTGAGAAATTTCCAAGACCTCGTTTGGGCTGTTGTTGCTATGTCCCTTAAGGCTGAAGCCTGTGAGGTTGTTGAGAACTGAACCACTCACCAACTGGATGCTTACTCTGGACATTACTGAAGTACCTTGATAAACAGGTGGACAGTGATGATTTTCCAACCAGTATCCATGACTCTTTAACCATTGCAGTTAAACAGCTGAACTACTCAACATTTTATCTGAACTTGTGTAAGATTGACCTTGCCTGACAGGACAAATGCAAATCCAGTTAATGAAATGGGAAATTATAGTTTCTGATTTAGGATTGCTGGCAGGATATTGTATATAGAATCTGGAGGTCTGTCTTCCTCTCAGCTCAGAGCTGTTCCATGACTTTGGCTCAGGTGTGAAGCACGATGATGATTCTAGTCTGTATCAAATCAGATCTATAATCTTCCACTTAAAGAAGCCTAACAACTCTGCCTAATTGGCCCCCAGCTGGCGGAGTCAAGCGCATGTTCCAACAATTAGTGGACTATAGAGGCTGAATTCTTCTCCGATTCTTAATGAAGAAGACTCCAGGGCAATCTTAACAGGATGTGTACATGCCAGTGCAAAACAAGCCTCTACATCCATGGTCTTGTGTACTCTAAGGACAAATGACCATATACAAAGCTCATAGTCTGATTTCTTTCACTCCCCCCAAAGTCCTCCAGAGCTTTTGAAAAGACACATAAGTTAGAGCAACATTTCTGCTTTGCTAGCACATCCTGTTTGTGCTTCCAATTTCTTTTTCTTATTGAGGTCATGGCCATGAAGAGAAGATTTTTTTTATTGCTTCTTAACAACTCATCTCTTATTCTTCCATCCCTGTAGACTTAATAATTCAGTTCCAGATAGTACCATTGGAGGTTGCAGGGAAGCTGCAAACAGGCAGAGATGGGTCAACAAAGTTCACATAAATATTCCCCCAAGTCAGTTTTCAGAGTTTTGATTTCAGTCTGACACAAAGGTGTGGGCCAAGAGTAATGTCTAGACGCAGATTTGAACTCTTCCTAAGCTTGGGAGTGAGCAGATTCCTCACTTTTTATAAGTGTTTTGTACAGTGAGGACTAGCAGCTTCAGTTACTTTGCAGGAGCCTAAGTCCAGAATCACAAAGATATTTAGTGAATGTAGATTTAGGGCAAATATAGAAACATTTAGGATTATAAGCAAAAACTATTTTAGAAAACATCCTTAACACCATAGTTACCAACAACTTTGGGAATCTCTTGCAGGGAGGTTTAGTTGGGAAATTTTCTGGTACTATGACCTTGGAGGAATGGCTCTTTTGGGAAGCATCCAAAGAAACAGGAGGTCAGTTTCAGATGCATTGTCTCACTCCTGTAAAGGAGCTCCACTAGGACATTTTGGCACTCTCTCCCACACAGGGATTTCCCTACTCCTCTCCAACAGCTGGTGCAGCTGCTCTCAGGCAAGTGGGGAGAACATGAGGGCGGAGAAGTAAAGTGAGGAATAGATTGGCTCTTCAGCAGGAAAAATAATATTTCTGGTGTAATTTGGAGTCTCCCTGTCACATTGGTTGCTTTGCTTGCCACTATCAACACCTTTCTTCAGGAAGGTGGAAGATGCTAGGAGAGAGATGCTGAAGAAAACATGCTTGTAGTATCCAAAGATGCCCATCAGACACATTTTCTGAGAGCCTGAAGCCGTATCCAGCCATTGCCTGGCCACACATTCTTCCAGCTCTTTATTTTCCCCTGTTGCTTCTGTCGCTTGTGTGGGTCCTGCCCTAGAGGAATTTAGACTTGGATTCAAGTGCTTTTCTCCCACACGTGCCAGTACTTGGTATTTCTTGGCCCCTGGTAATAGGTGCGAAAGAGAATCAATCATAGCCAACTTTACAGCTGTGGGAGCCACTTTCAGCAGGTGTTGAGATCAGTTAGTGGTATTAATACCAGGCAATTCACTCTGGCTTGCAGATGATCCTCATGTTCTCTCTCCTATACTGCAAGGAATTTCTTGCCATGGCAACTTTTGGTACCAGGGGAATGCAATATAAACACCTGCTTCATCCTGTGTTTTCTGTGTGATAATGATACAGACATGCATGGGAAGAAGCTGTGCCAGCCTTGGAAATCACCCTGTATCTAGCACTAGAAAATGGGCACAGATGCTTTGTAAAATAATAGCAGATAAACTGTGGTGGAGCTCACACTATTCATCCTAATCTTCTGCTAATATCATCTGACCTGATCTGCATCAGTCAAGATGCACCCACCCCCAAAATGGAGCCATTCCAGACCTTTTGTACACCAATGTGTGCTCTGTTGAACTTGACAGGTGGTTTCTGTGGATCCTCTGTCCACATGCTTGTTAATGGCTTACAAGACAGAGAATATAGGGCAAAGAGATGGAAAAAAGAGTCAAGGAGAAAAAAAAGAGAGAGAGACTCATCTCAACAAATGTAACAGTGCTACTGTAAGAAAAATGGATGGCAAACATACTATACAGAGAAGAAGAATAACAAGAGAAAAGGAGCAGGAAGATAAAAAATAGTGTAAATGAAAGAAGGAACTGCAGGGAACAAGAACGTATGAGCAGGAGATAAATGAGCAGGTCCCTTGGCTGGAATAATCCTGTTCATGCCAGCATTTTTTGGCAGTGACACAATGAGACTGTGGCCTTTTATTACACATTTTCTTGTGATATCAATCCAAAGGCCTTTGTCGTCTTGGTGCTCTGCAACACTAACTCACTCCTATGAAGGTTCATGTTCTGGTCACCCCTATGGAACAGGCTCTGTGCTCGGATACACTAAGCTCTCCCTTTGGGAAAACATCTCTGTGCACTAGAATTCATTCTCCTGCATATGGCCCTGGAAGATTTTAATATGCTTCAGGAAGAGCTGAAGAGTCTGAAATGCTGAAGAGGAACACACTGTACAGCTGCTCAGGCCACTTTGAGTTCTGCAGACAAAAGTAGATAGCTGAGGCAGTGCATGCATGAAAGTTGTGAGATATTTTGGACTGTCATCTCACCTGTTCAAAAACTGCAGAACAGCTGGAGACTGCTCCATCTTCTGTGAGAAAACATCATCCTAAAGAAAAGTATCATAAACAGGATCTGAGTTCAGTGAGATTTTTCTTGTGAGACAGTGAAACCTAATTCTGGCCACATCCCTTGGAATTGTGTTCCACTAACTTTTAACCACTTCTGCTTGGTACATTGATTCTTTAGACACACAGAGATTGTACTATCATCTCACTGGAAACTAATTGCTTGGTGATTAGAGCTGTGTGTCACCTTTGTTGTGTCCCACACTGGTACTCTGCTGCTTTCCTGTAAGCAGGTTATGTTATTGTTGTCTGTGTGTCTTCGTTGACTGCTATCTCTCTCATTCCCTCTTTTGCAGAAAGAGGGAAGATGGAGATAGGCTACCCTATGTATACACTGCTAGTGCTTTTTTCCACATGCCTCCAGAGGTTATTGGCAAAATACAACCAATTCCTGTAATTTCCCAGAATGCACTAATGTGAGAGGGTAGGTCAAGATGCACAAACCAGAATGGTACAAAATGGTGTTGTGAAAAATATCACTGTGCTGTTACAGCACAACTGGATCTGATAAGGATTATACAGAATGTCCTAAAACAGAGTATATTGGGCTAGATCCTCCACGAGGAAGGTGCAATCCACAGGAATAAAGCCATTTATAACACCAGCCAGGATACTGCTCAACAACACACTAGGATTGGTTGAGTCTAGGCAAACTTCATGGGTTTTTTATGGTCTTTCCCCAAAAGTTCCATGTCTGAGTACAGAGAATAAGGGTAGGAATAATTTCCATTCCTCCTAGGTAAGAAAAGTTGAGGTGCCATAGGGAAACATGAGCTTGTGTGGCCAAATGCGTAAGTTGCTAAGTCATCTTGTTTTCCAAATGGGAGTGAAAAAAAGATAGAAAAAGAAATGGGGCTTCAGGGAAGAAATGTGACATGAAGCAGCTCAGAGTGTAAAGAAGCAGCAGAGACAAAATAGGTTAAAACTGGAAAATTAGAGCTTTGTGCCTACTGCATAAGGCTGTGTGGGCGGCATTGGGAAAGGAGGAAGGAATGCTAACCATGCTGTTTCTATCTTGGTCTTCAGCCAAAGGGCAATGCAAGCCTCTAGATCTGAACACAGTGGCAAAGTTAAAATCTGTATAAAGCTGGTGAATGCTGTTTGCATTGTCTGTATTGAGGGAGACGGTGATTTGTGGCTGTGTTCATCTTTATGTTGAGGAGAACAAAGCTTCTTTCTGTTTGGTTTGATACAAGCAGTGACCTTCTGGGCTGCAGTAATCACAAAAGATTAAATAGCTGAGATACTTGAGAACAGAAACAAAATTTATCTGAGTTACACCAAGATCTACCTGTGAAGTGGCTCACTCTCTGCCTTGACAAATAAATTACTCTGATCCCTTAGGAAGGAGCCCAGAGGTGCAGTCCAACCTAGAGTCTACCGCAGCAGGTAGAAAAAGAAGACTGCAGAAGCCCTTGCCTAGGTCCACGAATGCCAAGAGCCATGTCCCTCACCCAGCTCACTGTTAGATTGGGAGAGCAATGAGCTGTGGGACATACAAGCTTTCCTTGCCTTATAGAGGCTCTGCTGCCTCCCAGCCCTGAATTCATCTCATTTTAGCAGTAAAATTCTATCTTCTGCATGATTGCACCGGCAGGCTTTTGTCAGTGAATTTGGTGATGTTCAAACCTGCCTCAGGGATGAGAAGCCAAGAGATCTGACTCAAAGTGGCAGAAAGGCTGCTGCTGAGAAGCCAAGTTTCTCTTTCCTGGGGTGCTGAACAGGCAGTTACACTAATGCAGGATGCCATCTGTTTTTTTTTTCTCTAAGACCTTCTCTAAAAGGTCGTGTTTACCAAACATCGCAGAAGCAAGAGAGGTCTGGGGTTAAAATAAAAGTAATTAAACCCTGTAGAGGAAGACCTTCTATGCCTTCAGTGTCCACTTGTCTTCACATCTCAGTGAAGCACAGGTGCCCTTTTCAAAGCTGCCACAAGTGACCTTGTCTGCAGTGCCAGGCTGTGGGACTTGTGTCTAGCCTGCAGAGACAGCACAGCAAATAGCCTGGGGTGCCAAGGCCCGAGGTGTGACAGGAAGCTCAGCAAGGGCCTCTACTTCCTAAGCTGAGCCTTGTGCTCTGCAGCTGGTGAAACAGGAGGCGTGGGTGGAAGAGGAAAGAGGGGTGTGCCAGTGAGGTGGCCCAAGTGCCATTCTGAGGTGTCATCCAGACACATGTAGGAACTATAAGAAAAAAACTATCACCCAGCACCACTAGCACACCACCCAGCACAGCCAGCCTTGCACCATGAACACTACTTCTCATAAAGTGAGAGCTGCCTTAGCTATTCCAAGCCATTCTCTGGAGGAGCCTGTCTGTCCTCTTGGAAGAGCAGAGATCTTAGTCCTCTGGTAGATGAAATCTGTCATGGAGAGCCAGGCTCTCAGACTGCTGGCCAGCCCAGTCTGATACCTGGACAGCCATCTTTGCACCAGGGTGGTATGGGGGGCTTCAGAAACATTTGGTTCCTGTAGTGCTGTCCTGTAGCAAAAGGCACAACAACACAGCAATGTGTGAATTACACAGCACGTGGGGATCAAGTTTTAAAGACTAAATCTGAAATGAAGACCCTGACTTTGGCATGTTGATCCCGGTGGGACAGAAGGCTCTTGCTATTATTACATTCTCTGTCTGCTTAATGTACATCTCACCAAAAACACTTCAAATAATGCTGAAAAGATGTTGCCTGGTTCAGTCTGTGCTAAAGGATGTTAAATTTAATTGATTTCCAATATATTTACTATACCATACTGTCAAGTCTGTTTTACAGGTGTGTGTGCCAGACCTTTTAAGAAATAAATAATATGGGATGAGTAATTAGCTTTGCTAATTACCATTAATTCCTCTTGGGTAAAACTAGTGTGAGAAGATGGCTTGATGCCACTGCTTTGCAAGGTGTTATATGAATGTAGACAAAATCAGAATCTTGTTCCTATATTAGTCTTTGTTGGGGGAGACTGAGAAAGCTGCAGCTTGGCTGGCAGGGGATGATTTGCCAAGATCAAGTTCAAAGTCCCCTGCCTTTCTGGCGGGAGAGACTTTTGCCTTCCATCATTTTCAGCAGGCTCACAGAGAGTATTGCCTCCAAATCACCCTAAAACTTGAACTTATAAGCAAATCAGAAGCAATTCTTTTGCACTCAGGCCCCCTGCATGTCAGAAATCTCTGAACCTTGAAAACATCCCGTAATATATTACCAAGCCTGTCTCAGCCATTTTTTTTTCATTGAATTCTGATGAACCCATTTGCTGTATGTCATGGGTGTCCCCAGGGAACACTGAAATGAAATAAACTGAAAAGGCACTTTGGACCCTGTTAAGTCAGCAGTTATTCATTTCATTGTTTTTTTGGTGGGTTTTTTTTTTTGGTTGGGTTTGTTTGTTTGTTTGTGTATGTTTTTGTGTATGTTTTTGTTTTTGTTTTTGTTTTTGTTTTTGTTTTTCTGAGCAGGGAAGCTTAGGAAAGACAGAGAAAATACAGATTTTTGCAGACTTGGGGTCTGGACTCCATTCTACTGGCATTAGCTAGTGAACTCTTTTTCTAATTCTCTATATGGTACTTTGAAGAGTTTATTTATTTTGACATCTCTGAAGTTTTGAAGTCTCATGTAAGTCTAAGGCCATGAGAGGCTGATTAATCAGGCTGTTAATCACTTACAGCAATTTAAGAACAGTGTATGTGCTATAATCAACCAATCCTCGTAAGGAGCACTGTGAAATGGATGCATAAAATTTGTGGTCTTTCACAACTAGTCCAGGTAGTCTTTGCCTCAGTAATGGGTCACAGTCCTGCTCACTGACCTTGAATACTATGAAGAAGGCATTTGGTAAGTTATACATTGGAAACAGAAATATCGTCTTCTCCTGGAGTGACTCAGGGACGCAAAAAAGAGCTAAGATTAGCCTCTGCAGTACTTTTGTAGCGCCTCACAGCCACAGCTTCCTTCTGTATGATTAGCTAGACCTTTTTGCATAACCATTGTACCTGGCAACAAGAACATCCTTTTCTTCAATGACTGGTTTCTAAAACCACTCAGCAAATCCAGAGGAGCCACTGCTACTTGTTGTTACTGTTACTGTCTTTATTTATCTGCAAATTTTTTCTTGGAAAAGGAGAGAAGGTGCGAAGAGATGGGTTTTGTGTGGTGACCACATGGGAGTTCTGTAGCTCTGGAGTGATCAGTGAGAAAGCTCAGTTTTAATTTCTTGCAGAACTAACATTATTGTTCTTGAGAAGAGTAGCTTTTCTGGTCCTTGAGGCCTGTTTAGTCTCTCAGCCACCCTGCAAACACTTTTCTGAGAGCTCTGAAAATTCCTCTCAGACCGTGAACTGATTCAGGTATTTGACAGTGGTGCAATGCAATGTAATGTCTGGAGCATCCAACTTGTGCCTGCACGTCTGCCTTGAAATTGCCTTGAAATGTTTGAGGGGAAGGGGCTGTGTGTTGTTTCTCAAGTCATGAAGTATGGGAATGTCTAAGCCTGACAGTCAAGATCCAACAGATAACTATGTTTCATCTCCACAGCTGTCAATTAGAAGTGTAGATCCTTTCCCAGCTGGAAACATGTATTTCCAGCAGCAAAGAGGTGATGAGGAGTATGCAAGGAAATGCAACACCCTGATGCTGTAGCAAGTGCAAAGCAGTTGTATCTCTCCCAGGACAGACAGTGACACAGCACCACTGTGCAAACATGTGGGGCTGATACAGCTAGAAATGGGCACATGGCTTCTCTGCCTTGATAATTTAGTGTCACTGATTTGGTCTTTGTGCTTCCATAAGAGCAGGGAGGGATAAAAAAGAGAGTAATAAAAACCCCTCACTATTATAACATTTCTCCTCCATCTTCTCCCTTCATCCTTCCCTTACTCTAATCCTTATATAAAATCTTCCAGAGAAACCTGCGCATAAAAGCTAAGTATCAGAAATCTGATTTACTTGTGCTAAATAAAAATATTTATGGATGCCAGCTGAATTGTCTCAGTGAGATCTTTTTCACCATCCTGCCTTCTTGAAAGAAGCACTGGGATTCAGCTCACAACCCTGATATCCCTGTTTTGAAATGCTAGACTGGGGATAGTACTTTATATAAGCCCTGAGTCAGATTGTCTGTAGTACCCATTTCTGTTAACAAACCTGTCTGCAGCAAGCATATACAAGTCAGCTGTGCAAATGAACAGGACATACCTGAAACATGAGAGATGTTTTTCACAGCAGATGGAATCTATTTGTAACAGAGACTAGGCTCATTGTGGGTCATAAAATTCATGTAGGAACATCTAGGAACAAGAGAACAGCTGAATCTGTAGACTTTCTTTTTACCTGATGGCAAGCGATTTACATTAATATTGCAACTTTGAATGAACCATAATTCAAAGAAATTATAAACCTTCTCTACCTGATTGTCTGGCTTTAAAAGCTGTGAATCATGGTGGCATATGATACTTGAGGACAGCAAGTAAAGAACACTTACCACAGCTGAAATTGCAGGGGTGATGCTGGGATTTAAACTAAATTGACCGAGTTGGAGTTTGGCCGGAACTCTGGGATTCACACCTTAGACTCTGCGTGAGACTTGTAATTATAACGGGTGGTTAGACCAATTTTCTCATCCAAGAAACAGTATGTGCAATAGCTCCATTCCCTTTCTTCATCCCACAGCCAGGGAATCTGATTGCTTCCTGGCCAAGGGAAAGCAAGTGAATCTCCCTAATTTGCTTGATAACATTTTTTTCCCCAGAGACCTTTCATGCTATATTTTCTATCCTTGCTCTACTTACTTTCCTTACAGTTTGGTTTTTTTGTGATTATAATAGCTCCTGAGCCTTTTTTTGTTAAAAAACCCTGTGTCCTACCAATGCAAATCAACTGTGTCACTCAGGACAGAGGAAAAATGTCAGACTTTTAAGTTTTTATTTATTTCACTGTAGCATCAGTTTTGATCTTTAGCAGTGTATTTTGTTTCTTATTTGGGGTTTCATCAGTCATTGCTACTAGAAAACAAAGAATAGGCCTTCCCAAAATACTTCCTCAGAAACAGGTTCAAGATGAAAGTAAACCTGAGAGAAATACAGGTTAGGTAAGTGGAACCATAAGGCTGTAATGGTAACATTCAGACTGCTGATCAAAAATGGTCTTTACCCCATTTTTCCACTGCTTAAAAGTCACTGAAGTTTACTGCTGAAGTTGAAATTTCCCAGGTTTGTTCAAAGGTGAAATAAGTCTGCTTTTTTTTTTTGTTCCCAGATTTTTTCACACTAAAAGAATTTAAAAATGGTTCAATGGCTCAGCCATTTTTATGATTTTTTTTTTCCCCACAACAGAACATATAGAAACTATTCCCACTTCAGCAGGAGTGTTTGCTATTGTGTTCTGGATAGCACCACAGACAAACCAGCACTGGGTTAAAAATTTTACATTTAGCATAAAAACATCTAGCTGAAAAATGCCTTTGAATGCTCCAATGGAATCTGATTTTGATTTGACCGAATTTTGAACTTAAGTGTGTCCACTGGGCTCAGAGCACTCATGGAGGAGGAAGGCAAAGTTAATGTGTGTGTGTGTGCTTAGCTGATGTCCTTATCCCAGCACAGAGTTTTTAGGGGCCTCAGTAATGCCCTGGGAGAGCAGTGCTGAGATGGATTGTGCTTCTCACACATCTGTGGCTGAATAGTCCTTCCAGTCTTAGGGCCCTCCTGTGTCTTGAAAAATAACCTAAGTGCCTAATGAGGTTAAAGGAGGCTTCTTGAGCAGTTTGGATTGGTCCAACACCCTGCGCCTCATTGGCCAGGGTCAGAATTGGATGTGGTGAGGGTACCTAGGGTCAGACACAGTCCAGTCATCAGTAGGTCTGTGGTGATATGGTAGGTCCAAGATCAAGTTATGGAGCCAGTCTTCAGGGTCCAGATCAAGCGTGTCCATGGCCATATAAAGGGGAAAGCTGTGGCAGGACTGGAGACCAGCACTCTTACAATGTTGCTGGGGCAGGGATTGATGTGTCCAGGCGGGGGAGAGAGCTTCATGTCTGGAAATACTTAGAAGCTGCCCGGAAAAGGCCCAGATCAACCTTACCTGCCTCTGAAAATGGCCCTTCTTTGAGCAGGGAGTTGGAGGAGAGACCTCCAGCCTTCCTTCCCAGTCTAGGTTAGTCTGGTTCTACAAAGCCTGCTGATTTTACTCTTATATTGGCAGTGGATGCAGGATATCCTGTGAATATTACTCACTCAGGCTCTACTCTGTGTGTGGCAGAGGACCAAGCAAAGAGATGCACCCACCAGAAGTGACGTCCTCCTTACAGAGCAGTGGGACTGAGTGCTGCAAACTCTTACACACACTCCATGTTCTACCCAGACCAGCCACTGGAGTCCTCAGAAAAACCGAGCTGAGCACATGTGCCAGTGTTTAGAGGACGATCATGTCAGGGAATATTTGCTGGCATTTAGATCCATTCAGGCTGCGAGGGAAGTCAGGGGGAAGGTGAGCTCTTTATCTGACTGCCTTGGGCCCTGTCCTGCCCTAAAGAAGGTCTGCGTAGTACACTGGGCACTACAGCCTTGATTCAGCTGAGCAATGTGGAGTGTGTGTCTTACTGAATGAGAGCTTATGCATCCAGCTGAAATTGCTTTATAGGGCACAGTCCAGTTCCCACTGAAATGCTTGGGAAGCTTTTGCCATGCATTTCAATGAAAATATGATCAAATCTATGTCACCTGATTTTCCCTTAGACTGAGGATAAAAATTGCTACTCTGCTGGTTAAAATCAGAATGGACAGTACAGGGGCTGCCAATAAAAATGTTACAGTGAGATATGTAAGGGAAAAGCCCTTTAGTAAGATTTCCTGCAATGTGGATAGACACAGAAGAGAAATAATTAAAGAGTTAAAAGTATCTTTACGTGTAGGAAAAATTGTAGCATCAGAAATAGAACAATGCAAGCTTTGATAAGGTGTTCAACCTAAAAGAACAGTTTTATGCCTCATTTTAATGTATTTCCTGACTGATGATTATGCAAATACGTCATTTTAATACTCTTTGACAAAGTTGGTTATATAGCATTTATGTGTGAGCATTTATGTAAGAGGCTGATTTCTTCTGTGAATTTATTTTTAAGTCTAACTGGTGACTATAGGCATGCGTACAAAAGAAGAAACTTTCTAAATTTAAATCCTTTATATTTCTTAATTCTGAAGTTGTGGTAGTGTCTGGTTCATCAGATTTGGAGTCCTCTTAGAAACTGTGGGAATATTTCTGAATTTGATTGTTAATCTATTGAACAGAAAAGCTGCCACTGGAGAGAATAAACTTCCTTTTAAAGTACTAGTAAGTGTGCAAAAGTGCTCAGAGGCTTAGGAGGCAAAGTCTATTTACAGCTAGAAGATTTGGACTCTTAAGGGCATACAGCACTTTTGAAAGTGAGACTTAAATGCTTCTAAGTAATTTGGGCACTGCATAAACTCGTCTAATTTTTCTCTTTTTGTTCTGACATAAACACCAATCACAAAATTATTTATTATCTAGTTGACAGCAGAACTGGTTTTATGTGGAGCAAATCCAAGAGAAAGAGATATGTTTCAGAAGTGAATTAAATAATTTAATAGTGTTAAAGTATGGGATGCAATACACATCCTTGGTTTCAGTGAAATTAAATGCATTGGTTCTGTAGTAATTGTATCCAAACTGGGTGTTGTTCTCAGCTGAATGCTCCCCCCTTGGAAACCAGTGGAACTGTGTGTGATGGACTTGGTGCAGCAGCAGCCAGAGTCCATGTAGGTTTGCACACTCTTGGAAATCATAAATTATTCCTCTGTAGCCACAGGAAGGAGGCTAAGGTAACAATGGACGAACACTCGTGATTCGAATAGAGCCCCAGAACAACAAAATCTTGTTTGAAATTGGATGATTTTTGAATATACTTGGCAAGAGGGGTTAAGTACAGACTTCCTCATCACTTCAGTGGATCAGACATATGCTAATCTCATCCTGCCTGGAGCAATATGTCCCCTCTCTTAGAGTGCACTGTTGTCAGGCCCTGGTTTCACATAACTGCTGCTGTGTCTGACAGAAGAAAAGAGAACTTTCCTTTCTCCACAAGATCTCAGTGGCACAGCAATTTGTGGGTCAGAAAGAGGCAGCTTCTTTCATGGAAGCTCTGCAATCTGCTATGGCTGTATTGGAGACACTCTTTAAAGGGTCAGGATCTCAGGGCTGGCTGGCTCTGAGGGGCTCTGCTGCTCCTTTATATTCTCAGCTCTCCAAGAGTTTCTCTGGAAACTCAGCAACATTCAGCTGCCCCTGCCCCATTTCTCATATGCCCTTAGGAACTCCAATGGAAAACTGGTTCCTTGGGATCCAGGCTCCGTGCCAGATGAGACTCGGGATGTGCAGACATGCTGAGCAGTAGGCAGCAAGTGCACAGGGGTGATTGTCAGCTGCTCCAGAAGGCAGGAGAGGTGTCCACAGGCCATGACACCCTCCTTGGCTCCCCACCTCCTCCAGCTGCAGCACCTGGAGCAGAGGCAACCAGGCAGCTTGAGGAGTCACAGGATTGCTTCATATAGGGGTGCCTGCCCTTAGAGAGGGAGGCATCAGAGCTTTGGCTGGATCAACCTCCAGTCCTGATCTGTCACTGGAGGACACCCCTGACATTTAAAACGCAGCTCAGGGAACAAGTATAGTGAACAACAATAAACATGATCATAAATCAAATATAATATAAACAAATAAAAAAAGCGAAACATTGCGTTTTATTCACAGTGACGATCCCAGCGGTTCCACAAGCAAGAAAGCCGGGTGTGAAACGGAGGATCCGAAGGAGGCCGGCAGACAGAGTGGCCAGGAAGGCAGGTCCGACACCCTGACGCTAAAAGCCCAGCATGCGGAGCTCCAAGAAGAGCAGGCAGCGGGGTGTTCCCCTCTGGTGCAGAAGGCGAGCCTCCACCACACGGGCTCCCCAGTGAGAGTGCAGCGCAGCAAAGGGATGGCCTCGTGTTCCCATGCGGCTGCCTCCGATTATGAGCTCTCCCTTGACCTAAAGAATAAACAGGTACCAAGGCTTCCTCCTCAGGCTGTGGGAGAAGGGGATGGGGTGGGTGGGACTGTGGAATCACTTTCAGCAAATACATAAGCCTTTTGTTCACCTAGAGCTTTTGCCCTGCCTAGCCTTTCAGTACATGAGGCTGATAGAGGAAATAGATTCCCCACCTGTGACTAAGTCACCCTTTCACCCAAACCTGCTGGTGTCTGCTCCTTGTTGCCTGGATTCAGTAGTCCAAAATGGACCTAGAAACCCAGTTGTGAGTGTAGGCTTAGAGATGGGTTGCAGGCAGCCAAGAGCAGCAGCAGCATCCAAGGGTAGTGCCTTCCTCACAAGTGTACAGTGTCAATAGGGCTCCCGGCAACTGGTTGTTCCAAATGACCTCCCATGGGGGAGTCTCCACGAACCATCTCGTCATCTTGGATCATGCAGGGCAGGCCCCCCAGCACACTTCTGCATTAGCATGAGCTTTCAAGAGGAAGTGGGGTTTATTCAATGAGTGTCCTGCACAGCATCTACCACAATGTTTGTGCACTGCTGCCACCACTGCCCTCAGTCCAGAGGAGGATGCTGAAGAGATAGGCAAGTTTACCAGGGTGTGAGAAAATTATTCAGTCCTAGAAGTTGCAAGCCTTGCCTTCTGTGCCTGAGGCTACAGCCTAGCTCCACAGCACAAGCGTGCCCATCTCTAGCTGCATGTCCAGATGGATTCCCAGCAGGAGACAGTGGGAGAGGGCCTAATAGCAGCTGGCCTCCTCCTTCACAGGTGGAATGTCCCCTCTCCCTCCTCGTCTCTGCAGATTATAGTCCAGGAGAGCTGTTGTGAAAAACAGAACCTAAAGCATAATTTGTGGCTTTTCTCTGGGAAGACAGCTCAACCAGAGGCTGTAGGATATGCACACCCTGCAGTCTGTGAGGTGAGGAGGACAAGCAAACACTAGTGACAGGGGGAGAGTTCAGTGGAAGCTGTGCTATTGCAGTTGAAGGGTCTCAGCTAATGAGGTTTCCACAGAAGAAGCTGCTACTTCTGGGACATCTCTCTACCACTTCCCTCAAGGTACAGATGCTGTCCCTAAAGATGCATGTCAGATCAATGACCCAATAGATTTCTGAGCAAAAGAGACACCTTGGCTCTCTAGCTCTGTCTTTCTTAAAATACTGCATACTCAACTCAGACAGAATTCTTGCTTCACACCAGGAAAAAAAATGAGAGACTAATTAACTGCCTTCACAAGCTAACATGACATATCTTCAGGGTGGGCCGCATCTTGACTGCTATATATGGGCTTAGCCTCCTCGATATCCTAGAGCTGCTCTGGCTTGTCCTGGGGAGTGTCTGTTCTGTGTTATTTTAGCTTTAAGGTCATGTTGCCATATCACTGTTCTTGCAGCAGAGGCCAAATGAGCCCTGGATGCATATGAACAAGGGAGACATTTAGCTGATTGTTCATTAATGTCTGGTGCCTTGCAGAACTGACCTTGCAGGGACTGAGCCTATCCCCTTGATGAAACCACTTTTCTCACACCAAAGGGACCTTACAATTAGTGTGCCCCTCCAGACTCATGGATATCTTCAGTGAATTGCCTTCAAGTCTGGAAAGGGGGATTTGCAGGCAGTGAAGAGTACTGATTCTTCCACTCTTGCACTGTAGTATGTGTTTTTGTAGGTATTCCTATCAATTTACTCATCAGATGGTTTTCTTAAATGGGAATAACGGTGATAGGACCTGCACAGCACTGTCCCAGTAGAACCCTACTAACAGCAGAACTTATAATACAGGAATAGAACTCACAGTAAGAGAAAAAGGTGCAAGGAGTCATTTTTAGTCTCACTGCACAATTGAAGTCACATTTATCTTTTGAGAGAGGACTGAGTGCTAGTAAGGAAGAAGGGTAAGGTGCAGCCTCCTCTGCAAGGCTTGGACTGGTCATTGCCCCTCAGCATCACGTTAGAGAATTGGTGACTGGCTTCATGGCTTTCCTTGCTGCCTACCCCATGAAACAGAGAATTCTGATGGTGCACAGAGCAGAAGTATGCTGGGAGGTTGGAATAGACACTCAAGTACTGAAGTTCCCCTGTGCTTAGACTCTATTGTTATGCTGGGAAAATGCAGGGAACTTCATGAAAAAGGGGCATGCTTTCAGTCATACATACTCTTGAGCTGTGCTGAAGGGCAGCAGGTGTCCCATGGATGAAGGAAAACACTCCATTAACAAATATCCCTTATAGCAATGTCCTTCCATTGTGAGAGGCTGGAAGGAGGAAGAAGCATTAAGAATGAGTGATAGAGAACGTGTATGCTTTGTTATGCCTTTTTTTTTCCCTAATTTTTTTACGATGCATGCATTGCCTTGGGTGACTCAGATTCTGTCCTTGAGCCTGATTCTTTTCTGGTTACAACATGGTGGCACATCACCATTCTCAGTGGCAACCTGGGTACAAAACCAGTGCTAACTGAGATGAAGATCAGGCTGTGGTCTCTCCCGGCAGATTTATAAATTTATGCCTATAGGCACCAAAGCCATGGGGCCTGCATCTGAAAGGTTTGGCCATATCCAGGCCTGCAGTCTGACTTGCCTTTTGGCTTGCCTTGACCTTGCTGAAAATGGAAAGCATACTCCTGGTACTGAAGTGATTTCAGCTTTTATTAAAAGGCCTAAAAGCATGGGGGGTTCTGGGTCCACAGGTAGGACAGGCATGTTCCTGGCCAGTGATGAGCGAGAGGATGATGCTGCAATGCCAGCGTTGGGTCTTCTTCCTTGTGGCAGGGATGTTCCCGATGTCCAATGTCGAACGGCACGCTTTACCGACCTAGATGTCCCTTTTCATACTGTTTTTTGTCCCTTTGGATTGGTTCCCGTTTGCATGAAGGTGCAGGTGTTGATTGGTCCACCTTCCATCCAGGTTGACTTGGTTTTGTTTCAGGGGAGAGGGTGCACTTCACTTAGGTGGAATACAGTAAATTCAGTACCGTACTTCTTATAACTAAACTTTTAAGCTCTTTTACAATACAATAACCAAACCTTTTAACGGTATATGCTTAACAATTATTAACTATTTTGCAACAGTTTCTAACCTATTTTTAACAACCTTGCTAAATCTCCCTTCATATGCAATCTCTCATGACAGTGGATATTTTGCAGCTCTTTCTAATTCAGCCACAATTGCTCAGAATGAGTGTTCATACTGAGGGCCAGAAGTGTGTGAAGCTAATTATTTTTTGAAATGCCCCCGACCCCCCTCCTGCTTTTCCCTTCCTTTGGCGCTGCTGGATCATTCCCCAGAGAAGAGTAGCTTTAGGTAGGCAATTACTTGTGATTCATGGGGTTTATTAGGAGCGACAGAAGGCCAATCATGTCTGGCCTTTCTCGCCTCTCAGATGGGAACAGAAGGTTCCTCCAGCCATCCAGACTTACATCTCCATTAGCCATGACTGCTGTGGTGCTAACAGATGCCCCTTCCTCCTCTGGAGATGAAGGACACAGGCTACAGCTGTGTGAAATCCTTAATTCCTTTGGACTGTCAATTAGCTCGATCTGACAGCAAATGAATATATCTCAGACATCAAAAAGCAGCAAATGGCTGGGCTACAGCAAAGAAAAAGAGACAGAGAACCACTGTGTCTTGGTTTGGAAAGACAGGTGTCTGTTAAGGAAGGCAGGAGCCTCCCCTGAAATGGAGAACGTAAACCCCTTCCCTCCGAATTGTTATAATTTTGAAATTAAGGGGCTTTCAAGCAAAGATATGGGAGCAGGAATAACAGTTCTTCATTAGGAAAAAAAAATAAACAATACAGTAATACAAAACAACACTGACAGAGAATACAACCTGACACCCTGGTGGTAGCAATCCAATTGAATGGTGGCCTCTGGAGTGACAGAGGTAGTTCTGTTGAAGCAGTGATCCTGTAGAAGTTTTCCTCTGGAAATCCAGTGGGAAAGGGCTACTCCTCTGAGAATCCAGTGGAGAAGGCTGCCCTGGTGTCCCGAAATCTCAGATTATATCCACGAAGGAATGCATGGCTCCTCCCCCTGGGCAGAGCATCTCCCAATGGGATGATGTAATTTTATCAGTTTTGAAGTGATGCTCAATGGCTCATTAACAGAAGATATTTCCTGGAGGGAGGATTGGTTTGTGGAAGAGATAAGAAAACTGCCTAATTAACAGAACATAACTGTCACACCTCTAACAGATGGCAAATAGAATACACTTATCTTTCAATCTAGGACACACTGCTGCCAAACAAGGGTGAGGAGGGCACTTCTCTCTATGGGGATGCTGCATATAGCTCTGCTGATCTTCTCTCTGCCAAGCATCCCTTGGAAGAGTCCCTGTCCCTGTTATGCCTGCTGAAAGATAGTGTAGGATTGCCCTTGCTTTGGACAGTGCCAGTTGGCAGTGGATCGCATGCAGAACCCAGCCTTGCACCCCTAGTATGAGCTGGAAAACAGACTAGCTGGGGAGTCCTCTCACTTCAGATCTTGTTCTGCTCCTTAATACCTTAGTCCTTTGGGAGGACTGAGATTATGGACTGCAAAAAGCTGGTGATGTTTTTTATTGAGGTACTGACAGCTTGCTCTGTTCCTTTGGACTTTTAGAAGTATCTCTCCTCACTAGCTATTAAAGTCTGCCATTTTTGGCATTGTCTGTGCATGAGATAAACTAGCCTTTTACTTCAGATCAGCAATGACGTCTTGTCTTGACCTCTAATAAGATCAGAGCATATGAATTTCATGTTTTCAGAATGGCTGTCATCTCCTTGGAAACCTCAGATAATTGTAAGGCTCTTGCTTCTGCTTTATTTTGCAATTTACTGTTATTCTGTCCCTCTCATTTGTTCCTCTTTCCCTCCTAACACAATTAGCTCTATATTTTCTTTAACAAGATCATTATTTTAAGTGCTCATGGTCAGTTGTCAGTAACAACTGTCTGGGTTGGGCCTTTGCAGGTTACTGGTTTAATTTACATTTATTTGCATGAGCCTTCCTCCTGAAGGAATGGGCCAAGGGATAGTTCAGTCTTATTTCAGGCAGGCCAACTTTAAAGACATCTGTCAGGAGTGTTGATTTTATGGCGTGATTTAAGATGTCCTTGTTTATCTGAAAGGCCTGCTGCCATGTCTTGTGACAAATGACACTGTATCCATTATTTTTGTGGGGGTGATTTTTAGCAACATTTATGCAGACCATTTCTGTGAGGGCAGCAGTGAAAGTATTAGGCAAATGTTCTTTAAATTAAGAGTAAACAGAGCTCCGAGCCAGCTACCTCTGCAACTGTGGTGGCCGACCCCATCACTAAGAAAATTGCTGGTATTAGTGCTGGGCTTTGATGTTCACCTTGGACAGACTGCGAGCTCAAGGGCAAGGCAGACAGAAAACAGAAGCCTACTTGATGTTTGAGCACAAGGCAAAGGTCCCTGCTTCATGTCCAGAGAGGGAAATATAAAGGAATGTGCTCCCCATCCCACTATCTTCCATAAATGTCAGCCTCCCAGTACTTGCTCCACAGCCAGGATACCAGTGCAGGCACAAAATGGCTGGGCTTAGGTTGTTCCTCTCTGCCTGTCATCTCCCAAGGTCACATTATCTTCCTCTACTTCCAGGGAGTTAGAATTGGAAAGATTCCAGAGGTCATTTACACTTCTCATAGCTGTCAGACCAGGTCTTTACAAGTACCTACATCACTCACTGATGCTTTTATCTGTAACTCACGTCATATTATGAAAAAGAAGGAAGCAGGTGACATGACATGACTCTGTGAGCTGAGGCTCATGCCTCAGTCTCACTTCGACTGTGAAAGCAATTTGCAATCTTTTGAAGCACAGCTTTTCAAACTGTGAGTACTGGGCCAATAAGGCATGGTGAGGGACAAGTGGTATGTCTGGGGATGAGGATGCAGTCAGCAAAACTCGTCCTTTCATTCTGCTAACAAGCTCATATTCACCACATATCTGATGCAGTGAACCCTCTGCTAATTCAGAACTGACTTTACCAGCAGTCTCAGTCCTGCCTTTCATCTTTTTTTGGGTTTTTTGCATGTGTGCGGACACATATTAACAATACAGTCTGCACCTACACTCTGCCCTGTGAAGTGCCAATGATAGCTTATAGCTCAGCCTAAACCTCAGTGAAGGTAGTTTGAGTTAATTCTTTTTTTTTAACCTCATCTTCCACCTTCATCTTCACACTGTCCCCCTTGTCCTCTGTCAGTCACTCATTGGAACCAAATCATCTATTATTCTCCTAGAACTTGTTAGTGAAAACCCAGCTGCAGAGGAAGAGTGAGGGGATTACCAGGAAATTTAAATTCTAGGCTACATACCATACATACCTGCTTTGCTGAAGCCAGTTGAGATGGTGTGTGTCGATCTATTTACATGTGTTTGTTGTTACTAGCTCAGGTAAATCCTCCTTCTACTTTTTTATTATCTTGTCTCAGCATTTAAAATTCAGATTTTTTTACCTTTCAAAACTGAGAGTCTTTCTTTTTCTGGATATTTTTCTTTTCGTTGCTGGCTGACAGCTGAAAAACTCAGATATAAAAAGGAAGACACTTTGGGATTCAGAGTGCTTTTTAAAAGACACAGCTCAGAACAAACCCAGCTTCCACTAACTTATATGGAAGTTTATGTTTCTCGCTAACTGCTAGATCAAGCCAGCATTCTCTGCATTTAAAAATTACATTTTCTTCCCTTTTTCTGAATGATTTCTCCTTTTGCTGAGAGTATTTCCTAAGGTTGCTGAGGAGGGGAGAAGCATTAGTAACACTCTGAGACAAGAGATAATGTTTGACATTACCAGAGCACCACTGAGCAGGAAGACATATTGCTGGAATGTTGTGTTTGCAGTGGTGAACTTGCCCTAAAGGTCATCAGAAGTGAGTCTACAAGGGAAGGGCACCTGCAGGCTCCAGCTTTTATGACTGGCACTCTAGGAAGAGGCAGGATCCCATTACAGCTGTGAGGAAACTCATGGTGCTGATGATTTAGCCAGTCATGCCCAAATGGGAACCTTCTGTTGAAATCAGGGGCATGGCATTGCAGGGAAAAGCTGATTCCATGTCAGAAGTTCATTTGACAGTCACTGAAGACTAATTAGTGTAGAAAGTGGGGCAATAAGAAGCCATCAGGAAGCAATTAGCAAAAACTAACGTCTCTGTTCTCTGTTTTTCAGATCGAAATGCTAGAGCACAAATACGGCGGCCACCTGGTGTCTCGCAGGGCAGCTTGTACCATCCAGACTGCGTTCCGGCAGTACCAGCTCAGCAAGAACTTCGAGAAGATCCGCAACTCCCTGCTGGAGAGCCGCATGCCACGCCGCATCTCCCTGAGGAAAGTCCGCGTACAGAACTCGGAGAGCTTCTCTGCAGAGAAAGCCCTGGTGGAGGGGTACAACTTTGTGGGCATCCCACTGATGAGGTCCCCATCCTTGCCAGCCACTATCAGTGGGGCACTAACTGAGCTGGAGGACTCCTTCACAGAACAAGTTCAGTCTCTGGCCAAATCCATCGATGATGCCCTCAGCACCTGGAGCCTGAAGACCATGTGTTCCCTGCAAGATGGAGGCTCATACAAGATCAGGGAGACCTTCAGCGCTAGCTCCATGCAGCCAAACCAAGACTTAGAAGCTGAGCTGCAGGATCAGGAGAAGGAGGAAGGTCTCCTGCCAGATACTCTACCCAAGAGCAGCAGCACTCTCATGATGGCTTTTCGAGATGTCACAGTTCAGATCGACAACAAGAACATCTCTGTCTCATCATCTACCTCGGTGTCTATGGCAAACTGCCTCAGCAGCAATGACCAGGCTGGGCTCTCTCCAGCTACCAAGGCTGAAGAAAGCCCAGGAGAAGGGGAGGGAGAAGCCAGTGAACTACGGTCTGCCCCAGAGAGCTTAGCTGAGAACAGTCTCACTTCCGCTGAGGTGGATGTCAGTACTAATGGCACGGGGGACAGCAGTGCTGAGCCAGATCAGATGGTGGTACAGAAGCTCCAGTTTGATGCAAGCAATGAGGCAGGACAAAGCAAAGGATTGGAGTCTGAGAATGCAGATAACTCAGAGCAGCTGAGCAGCAGCAGCACCTCCACCTCAGCCAAGTCAGCCTCTGAGGTGTCCTCAAAAGAAGCCCTTCAGGCCATGATCCTCAGTCTCCCGAGGTACCACTGCGAGAACCCAGCCAGCTGCAAGTCCCCCACACTTTCCACAGACACCATGAGGAAACGCCTTTACCGCATTGGACTGAACCTCTTTAATATGTAAGTGACTCTTCCTCTGTTTCCCAGCCTGTGTCATGCCTCACAGGAACAGATGATGGCAGGCTCTTTGTCTAGATCCATCTCCAGGGAAGTTTGTTCGTATTCAAGGGCATGACCATCTGGATATGCAATGCACAACACAGAAGCTCTTTCCCTAAATTCTCTCAAGTACTGTCCTTCTCTTCTGCCTAATGGAGAAACAAGCCCATGAGTAGTGCCGATGCCCTCACAATTCACTGAACCTTCACTTCCAGTTGCTGTCCATTTGGCATCCACCAGCTGAGCATGGGATCACTCTGCTCTACTCTGTTGCAAAGGAACAAACATAGCTAGGACTCTAAATCCAGCCCTGGTTACTTAACACGGGGCAATTCCAAGTAAAGAGGGAGAGAGACAGAGGTAGAGCTGAGCTTAGCTAGCCCAGTATGAGTCATAGTGACAAAATTACATCTCTGGCTGTCATTTTCCTTCAGATACTTGGGCAGATTTTCACCTGACAGACCAGGTTTAGTCACCTGTCTCTCACATATCTGAGTTTGATATCTTGTGAGAAGGCTGTAGGTGTGAAAGCAAAAGCAGAGCAGAGGTTATCATCAGAAGAGGTTAACTCACAGGGTCACATATGGATTGGCAGAAAGCAGCTGAGCTCCCTTAAGGAGATTTAGATTTGCTCATTGCCTTTTGATGAGACTTTTCTCATCTAAGCAAGCCACGAGAAGTACTGGGTTTTGCTTTATCATCACACTCTCATATCTCTGTCTTTGTTTCCATTTGAGTGCCCTAATAATGAGGATGTAATGTACCCATACTAGGAGAACATTTTTCTGCACATTAGTGTGGGCTTTTTAGTCAAAGCAAGGACTGATCATTATGCAGTCCTAGGCAGAAGTTTTTCACAGACAAAGGGGCAATGCATAGGATTTATATATGTGTACCATGGAGGCTGTGGACTCCAAGAGACAAGGACCAGGAAGAGAAATTTTTAGGGTTGGTCTCAGAGCACACCCAGATGTGAAGTGATGTTAGGTCAGACAGATTTGGTATTCTTACAGAACTGAGAGGGACATATTTCCAGTTCTGAGTACAGGTTGGAGGATAGGAGTGAGGAAAATAACCTGTTAACTCTGGGGAATGATGCCTTTCTTCAATCTCTGAGCAGCATCTGGGGGACATGTGCTTGTCTTGTGGCTTCTTATCCAAGGGGCTGGGAGGGTCATTAAGCTTTCTGGATTTATTTGGTTGTTGCTTTCCCTATCTATTTCCAGGAAGAAGCCACTTTATTATTGTGGGGTTTGGGATGTGAGCACTGATCCATAGGACATGGAGCTGAAGCTGTGTGTGCCTGTGCACACATCCTTTTTCCTGGCTTTCCCTGCAGCAGGAGCTGAAAGCCTGCAGTTTCTGGTGGAAGCTGGCACAGTCTATCTGGCCTTGCCTTGCATTTTTGGAAGGTAGTGCCCTGCCTTGGAACAGGCCTCTGGAAACACATCAATGCGGTGCCACTTTTCCCTGTTGCACCATGAGGAGGTGAAATCCCTGGAATGGCGAGGGCTTCATTATGCAGCACTGCTGTAATAGCTCAGTGCGTGTGGGCAGCTAGCTGCGTGGGCAGAGGGAAAGCCAGCAGGATGTGAGGAATCCCACAGCATTTGCTGGGTCTGCTTAGCACCCCTGCAACACCAAAAATGAATAGCAGGGACCGGGCTCAGGAGAGAGAGGAGTAGAATTTGCTGCATATCTGGTAAAAGCTGCATGCTGCACTACATGAGATACATCTGCAGGTGTTCAGTGGCAGAGATGCTGTATTGCTATCAGGATTTTGTGTAGAACAAATTGAATCCTGGGAAAAACTGATGAAAGGCTGCTGTTAGTGAAAGAATATTTGAGTTACAGTCTAGGCAGTGCAGGAGGGCTGTCACAGCTGGACTGTTTTATCCTGCATCCTTTGATGGCATTGTGTGTACCATCTCTACTAAAACCTGCATATCCATGCTAGTGTGTGCATTTTTCTGGCCATATTCAGCTCTCAGTTCCTCTGGTGTGGATCCAAAATCAGTCCAGTGACTTTGGAGTCACATGGGTGACTGAGTTCATCCTTGTGTGGTGAACACCATACTGTCCCTTGCCAAATACCAAAGTGTGCAGGTGGATGTGCATTTTATGAATCTCTGTTGCTTAGTTTGACTTGTGTCCCAACCATATCACCTTTGCAGGGAACTTTATCTGAACTCTTCAGCAGTGAACCAGTAGGTCTGTGTGATAATAAAGAAGATGTATTGTTGCTTTTCCCTGAAAAAGGCCTGGCATTTTCAGTGTCAGATCTTGCACCTCTCCTATTTATAAATTTAATGGGCTGATTTGTTCTTGCAGCCCTCTCTCCAGGGATGCCACACTGCCCAGAATATTTTCTTTTGACGTTACAGAGTAAGCAGAACTATTTCAAGCCCATCTACTTTTTACATGCCCGTGAGGCCTCTGTAAGGAGCAGGCCATTCTGCTGAATGCAGCTCCACTTATAGCTAGACATATGTTGCTCACCCACATACTTCATCACCTGACAGTGTCACAGTCTATGCCTGTGCGTATCGTGCATTCACATGCTCTGAAATCTCATCCTATTCTTTTCTCACCCCAGGAAACTGCCTGAGCAAACTCACTCCTTGAGCCTTGACAAAGAACCCTGAATTTGGATTAATGATGGAAGTATTATGACATCATTTCATGAAGTCACCCTCTTACCTCTCTTCACTCACCAGCTCAGAGAACCAAAGCGATTTGCAGTGATTCACCTCAGCACAGTGCATCATGACAGAGACCCTTCAGTGGGGCAGACTGAAATATAGGAGGAAAATTTCCTGCACAATACACATGTACCATTTGTTCTTGTCTGTGTTGCAAGACAGGCACCACATAGGCTTATAGCCACTCCCAGGATACACAGGGCTTATAAACCAGGATAGAAAGATGGGAACAGATGTTTTATCAGGGCCTCTGGCAATAGAACCAGGGGTAATGCTGTTAAACTGAAGGAGAGCTGTTTTCAATTAGATGTAAGGAAGACTTTTACAATGAAGGTGATGAAACACTGGCACAGGTTGCCCAGAGAGGTAGTGGATGCCTCACTCCTGGAGATATACAATATCAGGTTGGAGGGTTCTCTGAACAACCTTATCTAGTTGAAAATGTCCCCATGCGCTGCAGGAGGGTTGGAGTAGATGGCCTTTAAAGGTCACTCCCAACCCAAACCACTCTGCTTCTGTAAGAGCTGTGTGTGCAGGCACAGACACTGGCACATTAAGAAGCAGAAAATCACTCCCACAGCCACGCAATCAGGCCCACTCAGCACCAGACCTGTTCTCAGACATGCTCACAGCCACAGAGGGAAAAAAGCCCTCTGTCTGGGAGCCGCACACTGCTCCCTCCCTTCTTCTGACAAAGCATTCTCTGAGTGCCTTCTCTCACACACAAAGATTTCTGCCTGAGGATGTGAATCAATAGAGAAGAGAAGAGAAGAAAAACACAGCTAAAGGTGGGGGAAGTGGAGGAGAGATAAGCAAATCTGAGTATGGGATTTCTGTTCAGGCAGCCAACATCAAGCTCAGGTAAAGAAGGTAAAAAATTTTCACTCAAAAATGAACGTTGAAAAGGTATGAAAAAAAAAAAATTTTTTTAACAGAAAAAGTGTCCACTTTTGGTTATCCCCCTTGGAGCCTTGAGCCTTGTTTGCCCATAGACCATGACAGCAATATCTCCTAAGTTTCTTCACAGAGGAAAGAGCCTTTGACTCTGGGGCAGATGGATGGCAGAAGAGTCACTAATGAGGCGTGGTACAATGCAGCAGGATCCATTGTGGCAGTGAGATGCCACTTGTGATTATCGGGTGACAGCAGGTGCTGCAAGTGTCACAGCAGGTTCTATGACATCTTTTTGTCCTCAGCAGCAGCTAGGGGGGCACACAGCAAGTCACTTTTCCTCACCCCAACCAGTCCTATTCCTGACACACGTGAACGCATAGGAGCCCAGGCACATACCAAGGGCCGTATTGATGCAAACCATGGGATGGGCCAGATGCAACAATGCCTCCAAGAGCTCATGCAAACTCACCATGTCTCTGTCCTTCCCTTCCAGAAACCCAGACAAAGGGATCCAGTTCCTGATCTCCCGAGGCTTCATCCCGGACACCCCCATTGGGGTGGCACACTTTCTGCTGCAGCGGAAGGGCCTCAGCCGCCAGATGATTGGGGAATTCCTGGGCAACAGCAAGAAGCAGTTCAACAGGGACGTTCTGGAGTAAGTATGGAAATCTCTTCCCCTCCTCCCTCCCCTCTAAAGGAGTTGCCAGTCCACTCTGCCCCTGGCTACACCAGCAAGCACTCCTGCCCCTTCGCCCCCACTCTTCAGGAACTCTACCACTGCCAGTCCCTATCTGGCGTTCCTCAACACATTTCCCAGCTATGTGTTTCACCCTTCATATCATCAGTTCTTTCATTTCCGTCCTTCCTCATGAGGCCTGCGGTCACCTAGCAGGAGCTCAGCACTGGCAAGTGGTAGAACAAGTGAGGCAGGTTTGGGTGCTGGAAAATTCCTTGGCTGGGGTCTCATCCCATCCACACAGAGTACCTCTGATACCTTCTGGTAAGTACTAAGAGAGACAGAGGAGGAAAAATATCTCCTTCTTGCTGTCAGACCAGCAGGGAGAAGTGAATACTCAGTTCTTTTTCTGTCCAGGTTGGAAATTGGGGCCCTTTGAGTTTGTCCAACTGCATTACGAGGATAATTACGAGGTCCCGTTTGTGGTGATGAGGAGGCCTGCATATGAAAACATGCTACTAAGGGCTCATCATTGCCACAGCAGCCACAGAGCACTGAGGAACATCCCCACTCCAAAATCTCCAATGAGCTGAGCTGCCCCTTTTCAGAACAAAATCTGAGGTTTCCTTCCTGCTTCTGTTCAGTGGCTGCCTTTGCTGGATTGTCACCTCCAATTCTCTCACTGTGACCCTCTCCTGGTCACAAGCCATGCATCTCTCAGCCTACACCTCTCTTCTCTTCCAAGTCTAGGTCTTTCAGGGACCCATTTCAAGGCATGAGCAGCACGTAGCTGCATCTTTCTTTTATTATGCAGAAGCACAACTCTTAGTGAGAGCTGCCTTTCCATTAGGCGGGAAAGTCCTTTGCACTGGGTCCTTTATTACTATTCTCCCATTCTCCAAAATGTTCTCTATTTCCCTTGAATTTTGCAGTGGTTTCTCTTGAACCAAACCATCAATAAACTCCAAATCTGATCCACATACCACTTCAACTCCAGAGAAAGACTGGAGGATGCCAAAGTTCAAGAGCCAAATCTAGGCCTAAATTTTAAAATTAATTCCAGCTGCAATTGCTGCTTCTTATTAATAAGAGATGGACCTGACCTTTAGTACATCTCTTTTTTAATATACTGAAAAAGTATTGATTTGCCCAGCAACAAGGCACATGTGCTGTCCAGTCTCTTCACGCTGAGAACTACAGTTAAAAGTAATTGCCTCTTCTTCTCCAGTAAGCATTGTGTGGGCTGCTTCCCCTCACAGATAATCTGCTCAAGTCCAAACCTACCCTCTGCACGCACAGGGCAATATTGCAACAACAATAGGCTGACACTTCCTTGTAATCCTAAATTTGGCATCATCTCTTCAAATGATTATGTTCCTCTGCCTCACATGGGACTACAAACTCAGTGTCAGCAGCTCCTGAGTCCCTCTTGCAAAGCCTGGTGTCAGCCTCCCAGCCTCAGTGCCCAGGAGCTTCTACGTTGGGGTTGCCTGTCCTGTTTCTGCATGAGGCATGGGGGCCATTGGAGCAAGTGGCCCTACTCCATCATGCTCATTACTTGAACTTTCCACTGCCCCTCTCATGGTAACACTCCAAATATTCAGTGAAAGAGTGATCTTGCCCATCCTATTAACATCTGTAGAAAACAAGGCTCAAAGATGGGGACTGAGATACTGAGGCTGTGTGTACATGGATACATCTTGGGCGGGGACTGTGTGTACTTGAACATGTATCAATCAACTGGGTCTGAGTTCAGGGTTCAAACCTGCCTGATCTCTCCAGGCAACAGATTATATGCTTGCACTAACAATCTGTGCTGCCATCCCTTCTTCACAATAAATGCCTGATTTGTCTTCTGTAAAGGCAAAGATAAAAGTAGACTTAAAATATATGTAGAATGTTCTAAAACAAGGAAGGAAAAAACATGCACATTCAGCTGGTTGTAGCTGTGCCATTTGAAGATACTTTCTTCCTGTGCCAGTTCTGAGCTTGGAGGTATGGTTGAGCATGGTTGGTGGGTGTTGCAAGCAAATTTTTCATCAACCACTCATGAGAGCTGGATGGGCAATGGCTGCACACCCAGCAGTGTGCCATGCATGGAAATAAGGCATTAAAAGGAGAAATCATGGCCCAGAATTATAATCCTGGATATTTTTTTCTGTCCATGCTGCAGGAAGAAAAGGACTGGCAGTGTAATGTAGTGTGCTGGCATTTCCAGTGCACTGTATCTCAAGGGCTGGTTACAACTTACAAGCTGTTTCTATGGGAGCAAGAGGCAGATCAAAGACCTTTTGGCATTTTAGAACTGTCTAAGACCTTGTCTGGTTCTCATTCCCCATCCAGCTCTGTTGGGGAAGATGAAACAGGAAAGCCTTATAAATATGATTGCCTGGCAAAATATTTTGAGAACATAGAAACTATAAGCGAGATTGAAATGAAAGCAAGCTTTGACATTCCAAGTTTCAGTTACTGAACAACTAGAAAACAATGGCATGGCCAGCTGAAAGTAATCCCCTTTTTGATTTCACAATATCCTCTGCCTGCAGACAGGCCCAAGGGTCAGAGCAGACCCTACTAGCCTGGCAGGAGGGGCCTAAAAAGTAGTTTTAGGGTTTAAAATGTAAACATAGTATGGTAATGTATGGGTTCTTATAGGCTATATATAAATGCTATAAGATTTGTATCCTGTATTAGATTAGTTAATGAGAATTAAAATATTCATCACAGAAGAGGATTTATTGCGTTGTAACAGGAACCTCGCTCTCTTTTTGCTCTCCGTCCCTTCTTTCTCTTCTTCCTGCTCTTCCTCCTCTCATCTCTCTCTCTCTTCTTGGGGCCTCCTCTGAGCTGCAGCTGGCAGCTCCAAGCAGGGCCCCTGCACCCACGTCCTTTGCAATAAACCGCAAGTTCCAGGACCTGCTTCAGAGATCTCTGTCTCCATTTGTCCCGACCGTCCAACCCTCTCCCACTCATACACAACTCCCATCAAACTAGCTCAGGAACACTGAACAGGTTGGGAGAATAGACTCTGCAAGGGCTGTCTTGTTGTCCCCACATCCACCCACGCTTAGTAATGTTAAGGTACATGGTATTCCTTGGAGAGTATGCGGCAGACAGGAGAGCTCATACAGCAGCTTTTGCGCAATTTGCCCAATCCTACTGTCATTTTTGTGGTCCAAATGGGCAGAGGAAGAACAGGCACTTAGTCCTGCTGAAGTCAAGTGCCCAGGCAGAGTGAGCAGGCAGTAGTGCTTGGACTACCTGATCTGATCACCTGCAGTGAGGAAGCCTGTATGCAGGCAGAGATGTCTGTGGTCTTTCACATACCAAACCTGACCCTGGAGCCTCCTCAACCTCCCAAAAGCAATTTCAATTATTGATGCTACTTGCTGTGTTAGTTTAGCTTTTGCTTGATGTGAAAACTTATGTTGCAATTGTGTATTGTAAGCAATGTTTCTATTTCATCCAGGTTGAATTAACTCAGCTGCATGAATAAATAATAGGACAGCTTTTAAAACATCTGCAAAAGTGTCAGCCTCCCTTATGCATTTGGAGGTAGGGCAGAGCTGTCCAGGTTACAAACTCCAGACTCAGCTGCAATGTCCAGACCTAAGTCTGTACTCTGCCGAGTTCTCTTGGCTTCTGCAGATATTGAAGCTGTGCTGGCTGATAGAGAAGCCTGTTCCTGCTGTCAAACAGCAGAGCTCAGGAGTGCAGAGTGGCATTTAGCACTGTGAAGATGATTCCACTTTACTGCCCACTTAGTAAATGTAAAACTCCAGAGAAGTGCTACACTGGTTGCAAAGCCTTTTATGTAAAAGGGCAGGGGTTTAGGTGAGGTAAGCATTTTATGAGGATTGGGCACTTTGGTGTGCTATTTTGCCTTCTGTCATGGTTTGACATGGGAAGAATTTGGGAAGTGAGGCAAAAGGGTTATGTGTAGTTGATAGTCAGTTAAACTACTGAGAAGCTAGATACACCTCTGTGAAAAACACATGTTAAAGATGAAAAACCCGGGAACTTTGTCTTTTACTTCTAACCTAAAAACAAATAACACAATTAACCTAAGCCCCGTCTCAGCTAGGCTGAGCTGAGTAGCCCTGCTGTGGGTCCCAGACCCCCTTTCCTCTTTCTTGTGGTGAAAAAAATCACAAAAAAACTTTTCTAAATTTATAACCTCTTTTAAAACAACAACAACAAAAATATTTAATATTATTCATTTTTAGTACTAATACATACTTTACCTATTAAATAAATATTTTTTTCCACTTCTCTCCAAAAAAATCTTTTTCCCAAACCAGTAAAAAAAAAAAACCACTGACATTTACTTTTCTAAAAAAAAACCCTTTAGAAATTTTCTCCCAAAATTACCCTAAACCAAAACAATTACGCCTTCCCATGCCTTCATGCCCAGCACCTAAATGCCCTGAAATTATAATCTTCCTGCTCTTATCTTTCAACCTTTAGCTGATTTTCTTGGAACTCAAAAAAGGTGTCTGGATAATTTACCAATAGATCTACATGCTAGCCAGAGGAACAACAGAGAGAGCAGGAGATTTCCAACAGTTACTGACTATAATTGTCACACACACATTGATAACTCTGAGCCACTCAGGTCTGCCTCTTTAGGAAGATGCAGTATGTAATTTTCTTGTATAGAAAAGACTTCAATCTTTAAAACTAGGATTTATCTCACCTGTTGTTAGCCACCACCAAGTTTAGTGTCTTCTAGAAATTTATGAATTCCTTTTGTCAATGGAGAGACAAGGGGCCCTCAAGAGTTTTGTTTTTCTCAGTGTGCTAGTTTAGTTCTAGATGTGCAGCTTTTAGGCATTTTGTGTTACAGGGCATAAATCCCACTTGTAACCTATTTTAAGCATCCCACAGAATAACCATTCACTGTGATCAGCATCCAGAAGAATTCAAGAAGATCCAGTAAGATCCAAGAATCTCCTCCCACTGACTGTCCTGTAGCCAGAGCGAGGGAGTCACTGAGGACCTGCCCCAGGGTTTCAGTGTCTACCAGTCCAGGAAATACAGCTGGAGAGAGGTAGCCTGGCCCATTAAAGGACCTATGTGGTACTGAGCAGTTTTATTCAAATCTATCTGTCAAGTACTTCAGAAAAATAATTCTGTTGCTTTGAAAAAGTCAGGCACAAGGCATTAACACATAGTTTTAATATGAGACACCTCATCATTCTTGCATCCTTTCTTAATTCTGTGTTTATTTGTTGCTTTTGTTCTCCTTCCTTCATACTTTGTTTCACTTTAGTCCATTCGTCCCCTCCACCTGTTCCTGACTTAGGAATTACTTCCATTTATAGTTCATTCATGAACAAGATAATGTGGGTGATTTCATGAATGGAGTCAGCTGTGCTGGTACAGGATGGTTTGTGTTCAGCTCGTGGGGCTTGGAAGTGCAGATGTGTCTGTCCTGGTGCACTTGTTGTCAGAGAAGAAATGGGCAGAGATTCCAGCAGAGGAGACATTGTGCTGAGCTGGGGTCTGGCTGGTGTTAAGAGTGGAAGTTGCTGTTGGAGACATTCTCCCTGGGGTTCAGCAGGTCTCCTGGTCTGTCAAGCCTGTGTTGTCTTCTCTTTCTGTCATGGAAAGTCAGGAACAGAAAAGCTGCTCTCAGTAAGTGCAGAGCTGGGAGCCCAGCAAAGGGACTGCCTCTCGAAGAAGAGTTGGGTTCCTCTTGGACAGACAGAATGGACTTGTCAGGTTAGCCCAAACTAGCCTTCTTTCCCCTTTTTACTGAGAATGCTACAGAGAATCAGTAGGGGACTTGCATCACAGCAGGATTTGAGCAGGAGCAATAGATAAGGATGTGATGGAAATAGAGGGAAGAACGTGTTAGGCAGTTCTGACCTCCTGCTGCAAGCAGGGCTGTAGCACACACCAAATGTGAGTGAGAACAGCCTTCCCATGCCAGGCCTGTACAGGCTGAATGTGCAGCTTGAGTCTGCCTGTCCCCAGGGAAACTCCGAAAGGAGTAGATTCCCAAGTAAGTAGCCATGTGAGCTACCAACAACCATGGGAGGGTGAGTAGGCATGACAGCCCTGGGGAAAAACAGGCAATATGCATCCTGTAACATTCTTCAGAAAGGGAAGACAAGCGTGGGCCTGATCTCCATTGTAGAGACTGTCCTTCCCAAGAGGGTGGAGAGAGCAGGATTGGGACACACCTGTGCCCACTGGTGCATGGAATCAGGGAGTCCTGCTAACAGTTCTTTCTGTTCAGTTCATACATGCAGGGCAGTCTCCTTCCAGGGATCTGAGCTCTTCTACAATTCACCCAAATCCTGATTCACCTTCAGAAAGCTTGTAGAATTAGGGAGGCTGAGAAAAGGGATGGTTTTTATAAATATCTTTGTGCCTTGTGATTTTAAACTTTCCACCTGGCTGCCTCCCCCCTTGCTCCCTCCCTGAGTGGAGGCTGCAGGTTCATTACAGACACTTTTAGTTGCATCCCAGCTGCTGCTGCATTGTCACCTGAGTGGAAAAGCTGGAAAGTAGGTCATTACACTTGGGTGAGCAGACCCCAGTCTCACATGATACAGTTGTTTCCTGTCTTCACTGAACCCTTTTGCCACAGGCTTTTTTTGCCATGCTTAGCCCTGTGCTAAATCCTCACAGCTCTTCTGCCATTATGTCCACCCACTTTTTGAGGGGATCTTTCCCTGTAGCCTAGGAGGCCACAACAGAGACAACAGCTAAGCATAATAATCCATCTAGGAACCCACTCTTTGGTCCTGCGACCTGGTGTGGAATTCTCTGCTTGTTGTTGTGAGGTGCCTCAGGGCAGATCAAACTCCTCATGTACATAGGTGGCACAAGAGTCCTCAAACCCCACCACCTTGTTCATGAGGCAGGGAGCCAGCACTTGTCCTGCTCACTTCAATATTATGATTCAAATATCTGAAGTCATATCCTTGCAGATGGTGGGCTAAATGAATCTCTGGATGCACTGCAAGCTCAATTTGTGTGGCTTGTTGCAAGTTCATGGGCAGGAAGGAGTTGAAACATGAGATTTTATAAGGTGATTACTGTGTTCCAGTATCATCATCTCTCAAGCCTCCTGGCGGTCCTGGAATAGGCATCTCACAGGTATCCAGCTGTTGGTGAAAAATGAACTCAGCACTGGTTTTGGCATGTGCATATAAGTTGTTGGTTTATTCCTTGAATACAGAGAGCCACTCACTCTCATATCTTTTGTCAGCTTCCATGGTATCTAGCTTGGAAAAAAAAGACCTCCTTGCTCTGGTTTCATGAAGAAAAGTTGTGCTGCATTTCAGGGGATGTCTGACACAGTTACCAGAGTGCATTTGGAAAGTTAGTGCGAGTCTGTGCAGGAATCTGAAGTCAGGGAAGGCTGCAAAACTTCCAGCTGTCTAGAAGAGGAGGACGAACATGGCAGAACCATAGCACAAGGCTTTTTGGCTCTTTGAATGCACTTTGCTGTGTCAAATTTGCACACAAAAAGTAACAGATAAGTCTGATCCACCTTTCTTTCTGTCTGTCTAGCAGCAGAAATAGCAGCTTGGTACCTGATGGCTCCTCTAGGAGCTGTTCTTCAGACCTTTGGCACAGGATTTGTCAGATAAATCAAATTCAAGCACAGGCTGACTTTGCTTGAATCAAACACTTCCTAACCTGTCCTTTCTGCCTGGTCAACTTTTCTCAGTAAAACAGGGCAGGGGACACAATTCTTTGGGCTGAGAGACTAATGGAAGAGACTCCCAGAAGTTAGAATTCACAAAGTAAACCTGCATCAGTCAGTCTGTGAGAGAAACCCTCATAGGAGAATCTGACCATAACTCAAGTAGCAATGCCTGTTTGAGTTTGACATGAGCTATGAACAGCTGCCTTGTCCCACTTGTCCTAATGAAAGCTCAATGCTTTCTGTATTAACAGCATTCACTGTATTACCTGAGGATTGTACATAAAGGGGAGCATGTGTTAGGGCAGCCTGTGTGGAGGGGGAAAGATTGATCAAAGAGGGAAGGAGTAAGCAAAAGATAGATTATTTGATGCTGGTGGACTGGGGGCTACTAGGGTGACCTTAGTGGGTGTCCCTGGGGCGTGCAAGGACTCTGTGTTCACGTGTCTGGAAGCAGACAATAGCAGCAAAATCACCAGGATCAGTGCTGAGGAACAGTTACACACTGGAAAGGATTAAAAAATAACAAAAGCCCAAGTGCAGAGGTGGTTGCAGCTGTGAACATAATAACAGCTAACAAGAAGAAAACTTCTTACTATCAAAGATAAATTCCAAGAAGCAGAATGTCTTGATGTTAACCCAAGGGACTGAGTATAAGTATGAGAAAAATAAAAAAGGAAAGAAGCAGTGGAGGAAGTTTTTCTTATTGCCAAGTTGTCCTGGCTTGTAAGATATGTGTGTATTCTATTCCCATCTGTTAGAGGTGAGACAGTTATCTTCTGTTAATTGGGCAGCTTACTTTACCTCTTCCACAGCCAGTCTTGTCTCCAGGGAGATATCTTCTGTTAATGGGCCAATGAATGTCACTGCATGACTGATAAAAATTTCATCATCCCATTGTGAAATGCACCACCCAGAGGGAGGAGCCAAGCATTCCTCCCTGGATATAATCTGAGATTTGGAGCAACAGAGACAGCCTTTTCCCACTGGATTCCCAGAGGAGCAGCTGTCTTCTCCACTGGATTCTCAGAGGAAGACCAGGCCCATCTACACCCCCACTAGACCTTCNACAGCACCACTAGACCTTCAGAGGAAAACTACACCCTTCAATGGGATCACTGCTTCAATGGAACCACACCTGTCACTCCAGGAGCACTGCAGACACCATTTAATAGGACTGCTACCACCACCCTGACCCACAGGGTATTGGTCATATTCTGACTCTGCTAGTGGTTTTTTTTTTTGTTCATACTCTTGCATTTGTATTTTTAGTTTTCCTAGTAAAGAATTGTTATTCCTATTCCCATATCTTTGCCTGAGAGCCTTTTAATTTCAAAATTATAATAATTCAGAGGGAGGAGGTTTGCATTTTCCATTTCAGGGGAGGCTTCTGCCTTCCTTAAGCAGACACCTGTCTTTTTAAAGCAAGACACAAGTGTTTCTGCAGTCCACCTCTTGGAGAGAGAAAAAAATATTTCATGAAAGATTTCCTATCAGACCAGTCCCTTTGATTCTCTTCCCTTGCTCCTATTTGTTTCTGACTTTCGATTATATGGACTTTGTGCAGAGAAAGAGTGCACAATTCCTAGCTAAGGTTGTAACAAGTCCAACCTCAGAAGATACAAAGCACTTTATGTTCAGTCAGAGTTCTTGCTAAGTTATTCTGCGGGTGACACCTGAGTTAAATGATGATAATTCCTGAATCAATAAGGCAATGGAGGAATGCAGAGATGTGTCTGAGCATTTGAACTCTGTCCATCACGCATTTGAGGAATTGTGCAACAGATTTTTATTCTAGCAAGGCTGGATATGACACTCAACAGCTCAGTTCACAAACCACTTTCCAACAACCCATAGCAAACTGCAGCACTTAGAAACGATCAACAGAGACACCCCCAGTTTATTTCAGAAAGGAAGAAGAGACTGGTAACAGCACAGCCATTCATTAGTAGAGGCTTCTTTGGCAAAATTTCCAGATAATCCTAGAAAACAGAAGGATCCAGAAGAGAGCTAATCCCCTCACCCTCTTTTTTCCTTGTACCACTCCTCATAAAGTCCCAGACAACCTGTCTTGGGGAAAATGTCCTCCTTAATAACCTTAAATTTGGGATCAGTTTATCCTTTACTACATGACAAAGCAACCCAAGCACAATACAAATAATTAAATAAATGGGTTAAGAGGCTAATAGAAGTAGCATCCAATGTAAAGAGCAGCAGAAAATATGAAGTTCTTGAATTTTTAATGCACTTCTAATGTCAAGGTGGTCCCATTAGTAACTTTGTATTTAAGGAAGGTTTAAAGAAAATGGGATTTTGGGACTTGTGATTTTCTTCCTCTCTCAGACAGAATTTCAGTTTTGCAAATTTATTTTTGGGAAAAAATAATGACAAGCAGGAAGGTAAATTTTACATACCAAAGTCAGTGGAAAGTAGAGTAATTCAATGTCTGTCTTTGTTAGAATAACTAGTTTTCTAGACAGGGGGCATGCAGTACATAAATCTAGACTTCAGCAAAGCTTTGGACATGAGAAATATTTTGTTGAGAGTAGAAGAGAGAGAAAAATTAGCAGAGGAATCATAAACAGGGGAGCAAATTGGCTGATACGGACATTAGTGCCTACATACTCTACTGAAATGGGAAGTTGGGCCTAAAGGACATTTTGAACAGGAGCTTCTTTTGAAAGGGGCTTCTTTTTGACATTATGAAACAGGGGTTTCTTTTGATTAATGCTTGCAGTAATGACTTGAGCACAAAAGGTAAAAATATGTTGACAGAATGTGCTGAAACCACATGAGAAAGTTGTTGTCATTACATGTGACTGAAATATACAGTAAGAATAAGAACAAGTAGATTATTTGAGTAATATAGAGAACAAGAACTGTAGTGGTAGTTTTGGAGACTAACAGCAGGGCCTTTATAAGATGAGAATGCTTTAGTGGGAAATAGGAGAGGTGTCATCCCCTTCTTGGGGTGTCTAAATTGGCCATGAATTTCCAGTGGGCAGTGAATCATGCCAAAATGCAAAGTGACATCAGATGAGCAGGTAGTGTTGCATGTTATTTCTGTACAACAGCTTCCATTTCCTATTTTCTCTGAGCTGATTCTGGTCTTATTGATATTGATACAGGTCTCTAAATATCTATGTCAATATAGATGTCTATATATCCATATAGGTATAGGTAAGTATCAATACATATATATATACACATACTTTCTCTGTATATACATATGTGAATGTATATGCTGTTTATGGTGTGATATATATATATCACAGTGTATACATACACACAGATATATATAAATATATAGTAAAGCACAAGAATTGCTCACCAGCTGTAGAATGCAGGAATCATTTGAGTGAAATCACTGCCTGTGGTAAGCAGGATCCAGGAAGCCATAGTGATGTCTCAGGGCCTCTCCCATGGGATTTCCATTGGAGACTGGGCCTCAGTACCACAGTGGAGGAGCCTGCCTAGTGTCATCCATGGGAGGATGTTCTGATGAATGCTGTGTCCCCTTCTCACAGCTGTGTGGTGGACGAGATGGATTTCTCAGGCATGGAGCTGGACGAAGCCCTGCGGAAATTCCAGGCCCACATCCGTGTGCAGGGGGAAGCACAGAAGGTCGAGCGGCTCATTGAGGCTTTCAGGTAAGAGAAGGAGCCCTGCAGCCCCGCTGCTGCAACCAGGGGAAGCAGGGAATACAAAACACCCAAGTCAAAAAACCAGCAGTCATGGAGAGAATGTCCAAAGACTTCTCTTCCAAAGAGGGGGATCATGGAGGGGCTCCTGAAGGATGGAGTCCTCTGTGCCACTGCTGCATCACAGCTGTAGCCTTGTCAGATGTTCAGTGGCATGAAGGGAACCAGGAGCCAGTGAGGCCAGTCCTGATATGGCTTCCAGCAAGGGATTCCCTATTTATTGATAACTCACGGGAAGAAAAGCAGAGGGGCTTGTAGGGCTGCTCAGTTCTCCCTTAGTGCATCCAGAGGAGTGTTTTGTGCTTAGCAAGGCAGGCTGGAGCAGACACCTCCTGTATTACACTTACGTACTGACACACTCTGAGTAGTCCTCTCCAGTCTCACTTGCTTTTTTTGGTTCCTGAGGACAAGAAGGCTGAAGTTTCAGTGGTCTACTCCAGCCATTGGTGGGGAAATTTGCCTTCAGAGAGCAGTGGGTTCCTTCTCTTATGTGTGAGAGGTGGAGTGAAAGGAATGTGGTCTGCTTGTGGTAAAGCTATTGCCAAGCTGGAGCAGAGGGCTCCCATGTTCCATGTTAAGTGTGTGCATCCCTCCTGCTGCAGCCAGAGGTACTGCATGTGTAACCCAGATGTGGTCCAGCAGTTTCACAACCCGGACACCATCTTCATCTTGGCCTTTGCAATCATCCTCCTCAACACAGACATGTACAGCCCCAACATCAAGCCTGACAGGAAGATGATGCTGGAGGACTTCATTCGCAATCTGAGAGGTGAGGGTCCTGCCTTAATTTTTCTTTTTTACCTTCTTTTCTAAATTCTGCTGAGATGAAGGCAGGAAAAACCTAGTGGAACTGCCTTTCTCCAGGTCCTCTGCTGCTTGCCTGTGAGCCAGACATGGAAGGCCCTTTGAGATGCCTTCTAGGGTGCTGGGAAAGGGAAATTCTAAATAGCTTTGTTTTCTGCAGAAAGCCGTCCAGCCTTCTCAGAAACCAACCATTTTCCTTTGAGAGATGGCTTCATCTTTTAAGATATCTCATTGCTTAGAAACAGTCCATTGTATTACATTATCCTATTGTTCAGCTCCATACTTCTTAGACCCTGCTGGGTTGTGCTAAACAAGCTCTACTTGCTTCTTTGGATATATGAACACATTTTCCTTTTATTCAGGCTAAATCTTCCCCTTCTTAATTGCCTACAATTACTTATGGTAACTGTAGGCGTAACAGAGTTCATGCATATATTACTGCTTTGCAATTTCTGATACATCAGTTCCCCAAATCAATTTTCTTCTATTTTTGAGGTTGATCCTTTCTATCCTGGTTGTTAAAAGCACTTTTTCAGATGTGGTCACAACATACTCATATATAGAGCTACCACTTTGTTCTTATTTTCAGATCTACTAACTCAGCTTAGTATTGTTTGGCCTTTTTGACATCATGTCTAGACAAATTATTGTCTGATTTCCCAGCCATATTCACTCCCAGGTCATCCTAGGTCAGTGATTTTCCAAGTTTGTCTTACTGCACATTTGCAATTCATATAAAGCTCCCTCAAAGTTTTTCCTGCATAAATTCCCGTCTTTTTTGAAGATTTTGCACTTTTCTGGGTTCCTTTGACTTGTTTCTTTGTCCTGATTGCTCTTCAGAAAGTGTAATCTCAGCCTCCCATACCTTCCACAATTTGGTTCAGACTGGTGTAATGTGATACTGAGGCCCTGTTTCAAGTGAATTCTACAGATACTGAATGGGTCTGCTACATGCCACCATCCCCTTTAGTATTACAATTGATAGCACTTATAAAAGAGGGGTATTTTTAATGTTAACTTGTACTTAGAGTTGCCTTAAAAACTGTCAGTTCACACCACAATGAATTAAATCAGCATGAAGGTCACTCACCTCCAGTGTGCAACATACCACAACTCATTAGAGTGAGTGAATGTCACCCCGTCACAGACAAGGATAGACAGTTTAATCCAGACTCACCTGCAGGCCAATGCCCAGGCCAGCAGCTTCAGCAGCCTGTGTTCGAAATGTTATCTGGGATACATTTGCAAGGATGTAGGTAAGGGAGCCAGGACATCTCAATGCCTTTCCATTTCTCAGCAGTTCCTCACCTGGATCACTCAGAATAGCACATCTCAGACCAGGGAGCTGGTGGGAATGCAGAGAAAAACAATATAAAATGACTGGAGGAATTCAGTTTGGAGGAAGGACTGGAAGCTTGGGTTTTAGTGTTTGGCTCAGGGAAGGGTGAAAAAAGCCTTTTCTGCCAGGCTCTGAAGGGTCAGACAGCAAAATCTGGAGAATTATCTAAGGAGATGTAAAAGAGGAAAGAGGCAGGGTCAAGGCAGAGATACCACAAACAGAATAACAGGAAAGTATTATTTCTAGGGGACAACACAGAAGGAAAATGGTGGAGGTCACCGAGCGGACAAGGAAAGATGATGCTTGCATTGGCAGCAAGAGCTGCTGAATCCCATCATAGTCCTTCTCCACATCTAGCACTTCTGATGATACAAAATCAATGCAGAGGTTACTGCTGAGTGGCCTAAGATACATAAATGTGAAATTGTGACTATAAAACCTTAGGGAACCTATGGAAAGGAGCCACCATGCATAGCAACGGAATAATGAAATCAACTGCATTGGCCTTAGAGATGTCAGTCTCTCCTGCTGGTGCATTAGATGCATTAGACAAACAAAGGAGACAGCCTAAAATGAAGTGTTGCTATTCCCCTTCAGCCTTCCCAGCACTGCACAGAGCAGAGGCAGTAGTGACCTGCCAGGGACCACTGGTTCTTCCCTTTTCTTTTCTCTCTGACTGGCCCTGCCCAACATTTTCTGTGTTTGGCAGGGGTGGACGATGGTGCTGACATCCCTCGGGAGCTGGTGGTGGGGATCTATGAGAGGATCCAGCAGAAAGAGTTAAAATCTAATGAGGACCATGTAACTTATGTCACCAAAGTGGAGAAGTCCATAGTTGGAATGAAAACGGTGAGCACCCATAACCCCGCTGTCACCCACTCAGCCCTTCTGTCCCCCACCTCCCTCCCTGCACTCTTTTCTGTATTTTTCCTCTATGCCTTTCTTCTCTTATGTAATACTTTCCTCGCTTGTCTCTACGAATGTACTCCTTTTTCTCCAAACTCTTTATTTCCTGCTTTCTCATTATTTCCTAATTTTGAGGGATCTCCTTGGCCAGAGTTTACAGTATTAGTGCAGTAATTGTTTGCCCATGAATTTTACTGCATTTCCTGCCTGCCGGTGCTCAACTGATAGCTCCGCAGTGTTTCAAACTTTCAGGCCTTTAAAGGGTGTAGGAAGTGAAAGGCAAAGTGATAGAAAACAATTTTATCCATCTGTGTCAAATGAGTTCCCCAAAAATTGCTGGGTAATGCAAAGCACAGACAGCTTCTTTGGTAATAACCAATCTGTAGTACAAAAACATACACACTGTTTATCCAAAATAAAGCAGAATGATTTCTCAAAGCCCAGGAAACCTGCAGATGTCCAGTGGAGTGAGAGAGGATGAGCAGTGACACAAGGATTGGAAGATAGAGATAGGATGTGTGAGCAAGAAAGCTGCGTTTAGTCTGCCCTCTGATTTACCCGGATCACAAAGGCTTTCTCTGTTACTGCACCAGCAGGAAAATTGATGGCAAGGAATGGTGGTGAGGTGATTTATCTGGGCAGAGTGGGTGGAATTGTGTCACTGGGCGGGTGGCCACAGTGGTCCCTCCTTCAGCCCCTGCATGCCCTTGTGTGCTTTCTGCAGGTCCTGTCAGTGCCCCACCGCCGGCTGGTGTGCTGCAGCCGCCTGTTTGAAGTGACTGATGTGAACAAAGTGCAGAAGCAGGCAGCTCACCAAAGAGAAGTCTTCCTCTTCAATGACCTGCTGGTGGTGAGTGTGCTTTGGCAATTAGGCACTGTGGTAATAAAACCTGCCCCGGTTTCTGTAAGGAAATCTGAAACCAGTCCACAACTGGTTTTCCTTCTGGAAAAGGAAACAGCTCTGGACTCTTCACTGTTAAAAACCTACTAAATATAAAACTCCAGTAACCCTCGAAAAAACAAATTGTCACATCCCACAGACATCCAAGCAATGTCATTGCTCTCTCTCATGCCTTTGCCAGCAGGGAGGTTCATTTCATGAAAGGGAGGTTCATTTATTTGTTTGTACTATAGTAGACAGAGCCCTCTCATGCACTTTAAATCTTTCCTGTCAGCCACTTTAAAATCACTGACTTTTAACATGGAAAAGGCTGTAGCAGACTAGATAGTACTTATCAGACCCCCAAATATGTAGAGTATTTTTGAAAGTGTCCTGCCCCAACAATGGAATTATGCAGGTACAGGAGAGCAGAGTTATACTGAGACTGGAAGGAGGCCAGACAAAATGGAAGTTTGCTGAATTTAATGGCGAAGTAGAACTGTGGTTGCAGCAGATGCAAGCTAAACCCAAACCCTTTTGTAGAGGGAGAGGATAAGAGAGCTTTACCCAGCTATTCCTCTGCAGCCATTTGCACAGTTGTGAACCTGGGGAGAGGGTCTGCTCCTTGCTATCCCTCTACTCCATGGGATAAACCAGATCCATAAGAACTAGTGCTGAGGTACAAGGGCAGCACAGCATTCTCATATGCTCTTGTTCCCAGCTCTAAGGTATTTATGATGGGCTTCCCTTTGCCTTTTGATCTGTTCCTTGGTGAAGAGAATTACCCTTTCAAAGTCAGAAATGTGGTAATGAAGCACCTCTGGGAGAGAGCTGAGTGGGCCCAGGGTGATGCCTACAGGATTCCAGAAGTGTTTACAAGTGAAGCATTCCAGGCAGCTCTCCGGCAAAGAGCCAGTCATTCACCAAGCATTGCTCCCATGTACACTTAACAGAGCTTGTAGAAAGGATTTTTGCTTTGAGCAGTTCGCATCATTCTTGCCTCACTGTTCCCCAGCACCAACGATGCTTCTCTCCCTCCAACAGATCCTCAAGCTTTGCCCGAAGAAGAAAAGCTCCTCAACATACACATTTTGCAAGTCAGTCGGCCTGCTAGGGATGCAGTTCCATCTCTTTGAGAATGAGTGTAAGTCCTGGGTTTCCTGGAGGGGTTTGGCAGAGAAAAGGAGAAGGACGGAGAGGGCTGTATGAGTTTGCATTAGGAGAGAGATTCTATCAGAGTTAAAAGTGGAGGAGAGAAAACTGAGGCTTGATGCCAAGGAAATTGCTCTTTAGGTACACCGTGATGAGAAAAAGCTCCTGGTATATCTCCTAGGTCTAAGCATCTGCAGAAGGGCCTCATTGAAGGATCTGACTTGTTATGGTGGCAAGGACAACACCAGTGATGAAGACTGGGGGAAACAATCCCCATATACATCCTACTGAGCTCCCAGAAGTCAACTGTTGGTGCAGAATCTTGTTGACAGAACTGCTGCTGCCAGCTTTAGCCCCTCTCCCCTCATGTCCAAAGTCACAACCCCCACTGCTGCCTTTGATGCTGACAGAGGCTAAGGTGCTGCTGCCACCTCCCTGCGCAGTGCTATGCTGTGCTGAGAGTTTCCCAAAGCAGAGGCAGAGCCCTTGGAACAGCACCCACCAAAGCATGGCAGGAGGCCAGCCCTAGTCAGCCTGACCTTGCTGGGGTGGGAATAGAGCCATGATGTGTCATGATTGGGGTTGGTTGTACCATGCAGGAGTTCCAGAAACAGGCAGGCTTCCTGCTGGCACAGGCAGAGGGGCAGCACAGCAGTCCCAGGCAAGCATGGCTGATGCCCCTAGGGCTTTGTGAGCACAGGGAGAACATGCTGCAAGGAAACAGCACTCTGGCTCTACAAAGTTTTTTCCATCCCTCCTCTACTCTGTTGGCAGCATGAGTCACTCTCCCAACACCCTACTCTGCAGCATGCAGAGGCTCCGACATCCCTGTGAACTAAAGGGCCATTCATACTTCACCATCCCCAGGAGGCACCATCAGAGCTGGAATCAGGTTTCAGGGGTAGCATGACTAGTGCCCAAAGATCTTCCCGCAAGGCCCCCTGTTGTGTATTCCCTGCAGAGACAGTAAAGCAGATGTCACAAAGATCTTGTGATCTGAACAGATGAGAGAGACACAGGGCAGGAAAAGGGCTTGGCATGCAAACAGGGGGAGCAGAGAGCTGGCTGAAAATAACAGGTTAGGCCTTGGCTTGTTTGGGAAAGACTGATAAAGGAAGGCTGACCATGGAAGGCAGGCAGATGTAGGAGCACTGGAGGAGAAGTGAAAGCAGGACAAGGGAAGACAGAAATTAAATTTAGAGGAATGTGAAAGGAAAGGAGGAAAGCGATTGAAACCACCAGCCATTGAGCAAATGATAGAGGAAGTCCAGTCAAAAGTGTGGCAAGTTCTCTGCATTCTTGTGTTCTCCTGATTCTGTTGGCTGAATCTCCAGTCATCACCTCCCTGCACAGAAACCTAATCTTTAAAACATACAGCCTTTTCACTCTCTGGGCATGGCCTTTCATTTACATTTCTGTGTGTTTTGCCTGTGGGGAGTACTAAGCAGAGACCTACAAACACAACCTTTCCCTTTACCATTCTCTCTGCAGAGTGCAATGAGCTCCCCACGCATGCTGTGCCAACACCCCTCCTGTGTTCTCTGCAGATGAAAGGAGAGACTGGGGACAGGTCCTGCCACTGTGGGTGCAATGGCTTTGACCCCAGAAGACAACCTCTCCTGCTGCATCTCCCACAGGAGAAAAAGTGTTGTTGGCCTCATAAACAGTTAACTCTTCCACAGATTGAGAAAGGCTTTAGAGTCCTTCCTCTGTGCTCAGGTTCGTAGGCCCAGTGCTGCACTAAGAGTAACTAAAAGCTAGAGTTCTCTGGTTTTGGCAGCGCTGTGGTGCTGGTGACACTTGCCTTGCTGCAGCAGCTTAGTCCTTCTGTTCTCTTGGAGGGCTGCAGTGCTGCAGGTTCCTTCAGCTGGCAGTGTGACAAACTCTGGGTGTGCAATTCCATTGGACTCATGCTGAAAACTCTCTGTCCTTCAGATGTACCAAAACAACCAACTACTCCATCAAGAATGCCTAACACCTCTTTATTTTGATGACACATCTTCTTTCAGATTACCCCCATGGCATTACACTGGTGACTCCAGTTTCAGGCTCAGAGAAAAAACAGGTACTACACTTCTGTGCTCTGGGTGCTGAGGAAATGCAGAAGTTTGTGGAAGACCTGAAAGAGTCAATAGCAGAAGTGACAGAACTGGAACAGATACGAATTGAATGTAAGGATCTTTCATACAATTCACACTCCAATGCCATCACACTGCATGTAGTCACAAGGCAAAAAGGGTAAAGGAAGTGTTCTTCAGGAACAGGAGCAAAGAGGATGAGCAGCACAGTCTGCACAGGATGTTCCTGGGTTCACTGATAGGATGAAAAAGCACTCTGTGACCACAGGCCAGCAGGAGAAATGGAAGGACTTAACTATTTACGATGCTTATGAAACAGGGAGTGTGATACAGTAGCCTGGAACAGGGAAGCTTAGACTGTCACACCCAGAAGATTCTTCTCTGTCCCATACTCCTTTGACTATGCAAATATGATCTGTAAATAGCTGGGATAGATCTCGTACCTTTAACAGAGTTGTTCTGAGGGCAAGCAGTCTGTCACTCCATGGCCTTATATAGACAAGATGTCCATGTAGCCTTTGATGGCCTTTCCATGTACAAACTGATGAGACAAAGTAGCTCACCTTCAGTAGTGCCCATCTGTACAGCACTAGCCAATCCTGTATAAATGTAGGTCATATGTAGAAGGTCCTATAGAAATACCTAACTTTCTTCACACGTCAAATCCTCTCCAGTTTCTTGGCTGTTCCTCTCTCCCTTCTTGACACTCACTTGTGATTTCCTTGCATTAATTCTCCTTGCTGACTTCCCATTTTGTTCCTTCAATATGGTGACCTTCCCTCCATCCCTCTCCTCATTTATTTCCATATGTCTGTTTTGCAGGGGAACTGGAGAAACAGCAAGGGACAAAGACTCTCTCTTTAAGGACCAATGGAGCCCAGATGGAACTGCAGTCTAAGCAAGGCTCTCCAACAGGTAAGAGGGCACCCAGCACCCTACTTCTCTTGGTCTAGAAGTGGTGCCTTTGCAAATGTGTTCTCACTGATTCCTGTGAGAATAACTGCAAAAAGAAGTGTTCAGTTTTGTATCCTTTAGCCTTGGCCAAATAGTGGAAATATGAGAGTATATACATTCTTCAAATACCCTAGAAAAACCCTTGAAGTCTCATGGCCCAGTCTGTAGCTGTAATACCTGGTAAAGAGCTGTTGCTGATAGAGCATGGGTAACTTCTGAAGAACCTGGCCCAGTTTTCTTCCCTGAACTGATAAAACCTACCCCACTAAGCAGCTAACAGGTTATAAGAGTGTCTGGATTGGTATTGCACCTCTCCCTTTAACTCTCCAGTCCACAGTATGAGGGCCAGCTCTTGACTAGAGGGGCAGATCTCATGAATGAGATCTTTTGTTTTATTTCAAAGGCAAGAAGGATTTGGGGGAGAAGGTCTCGGACAGCACAGTGGAGGTAAGTAGAGTGCAGAGCAGCTGAGGTAAGTAATTCTCTCTCACTTCAGCTCTTCTCACATTCTCTGTTGTTTCTTTTCTCAGGTTTTAATCAATGCCTCCCCAGCCAGACTGACAATTTTTCCAATTTCCAGAGATACAATTAAAAGTTACTGCTAGGACGGGTAATACAACTTTCAAATCCAAACTAAACTTCAAAGCATTTTCAATCCGTTTTTATAACTGTAACATCCTTCATGGACCAAGCTCCCAAACGCTAGAGACTAACCCACCCCACTGCTTCTGGGGAGACTGAGAACCCCACTAAGGACTTCCCTGACATGCTAACTTCATGCAGCATCACATGCAAATTCCCCACAGCCCAGCTTTCCTGCACAATCTCTGCAGCTCTGTCTCTCCATCCCCCTGAAGGGGATTAAGCATGGCCTTTGTACACCAGACTTTCCTTAGATCTTCACCTTCCTAGGTAGGGAGCTTGGCTGTCCTGTGTACATCTATCTTTGCAGGAATGTGTAGCATCCAGTGGGTTGCCTATTTCTTCACAGACACACATACTCTCACTGCCTGTGAGGAAACAGGAAAATGCAACCTTCACACTGAAAATCCTATCACCTACTTCCTGCTCTCTCTATGTCTGAAATATCTCCATTGTCCTGAACCTGCCCTTCTCCAGGGTAGTTCTTTCCCCTCTTGTCAACATATATTTACTTAAAGAATCCAGCTTCTCTGTGGGGAGTAGGTGCTGCTTCGTTTCCCTGGAGAGCACCCTATTTCACTGCAGATAGCCCCTTCCTGGGAAAGGTGCCTCTGCCAGCCAGTTTCCTATTCTGTTGTGAGAAGTGTCTCCCTGTGTAGAATGGCTTCCCGTGTATCCTAATGTCATTGGCACTTCATGGCCCAGCAACCAGTTTTTCCTGTGGGATGTTCCACCACCTGAATAAATATTGACACAATATTATGTCCTGCTGCATGGTAAGTCTGAGCAACTTCCATGTCTGGATAGGGACAGACAGCTCATCTTTGTTCCAACATGGTGGGGAGCTTAGTCACTTCACAGCTTCTCTCCTTCCCAGTTGCGAGTGCAGCTGCTGACTCTGCCAGACCCTCAGGGCAGCCCCACTGTCCCACCAGTACCCCTGCCTGGCTTGAAGTGCCACACCAACCTGTGAGCACTTGTTTCCTACCCAGGGCTTGTCACTTGACTGACATTCTGTTTTGAGCCAGCAACTTAGCTCTGGTTTGGGGTCTTCATCAGCCCATGTCCTTGCCAGGAGGAACTATAACCTCATCCATCATTTGGGAAGCATTATTTCCCTGCTGCACTTCTCCTGCTAGGGACTTCCCGTCCAGGCCAGCTCATCCTTTTCAGACTGGTCTGAGTGAACTCCCTTATTTGATTCCATTATCAGCATCTCGATGTGGAAACCATTATGACCTCCTGCTTCCCTATCTGCTTTCAGCTGACCAAGTATTACTCTGCCAGCTAAGGAGCATTTCCATTTCTCTGAGATTATCTAATCTGCTGCCATTTCATCATGAATTTCTTTTATCATTGTGTGAGCTAGATGTACCTTTTTTCTTTCTTTTTTCTTTTTTTGAAAATAATTTCCTTTCACTGACAAACCATCAAATGGATCAGAGGGAGCTGCCTTTTGCTAGACTTGTCAGGTTTCTGCTTTTTTCTTTGTAAACAGATTAGCCAGTCATGTGGTGTACTTTCCTACTTAGAAAGGCAGGGAACTGGGAAAGGCTTGAGTTTCTCTGTCGCTCTCTATCCCAGATTCAGCTGCTGTCATTTTGCTGAAACATACAGCCTCGATTATCTGAAACCTTGCAGTCTGGTCCTCCTCTCCTTTTTGCTGGTGGGGACAAAGTCATGACCTCGAGGTCTGTTCATTAGCATGAGAATTCACGGACATTTCCACTCTTAGAATTTATTTGTGTTCCCTGTGCTGTTTGGATAATCAAAGTTGCACTGCATTTGGGAGCACCAGCTCTGCTGCCTTTGACGTATGATGGAAAGGACAGGGACACTTAGGCTGGATGGGGACAATGGGGCTGTTGAGGGAGACTCTGCAGCCAGAGTCGTACCTATTCTGTTTTTTTGAGGGAGGGAGGGTTGAATGCATGTGAGGTCATCTGATGGCGGGGCTTCAGGGCAGCCAGTAGCAGCAGATGGGAAAAGTCTTGTAACATTTAATGCTTCTTTGGCTGTTTCTAAACTAGGTGTCAATTCACAACAGGCTTCAAACGTACCAGCACAACTCCGCCCTGGGGCCCGAGAGTGGAATGCAGCCCAGCATGCGTCTTAACATGCCACAGGAGCGGCTGGAGACAGCACTGGTGCCCTCACACCCCGCCTCAGCGGGGACACTTGTACAGTGCCAGCAGATTGTCAAAGTCATTGTCTTGGACAAGCCGTGCCTCGCTCGGATGGAGCCAGCCCTCAACCAGACTCTGACACGCTACGTCACCTCCGACTCCTGCACCTCCACCCCCTGGCGTGGTGTGGGCAGTGGGCTCCCTGGGACCCCCATGAAGCTGGTCCATCAGCCTCCCCTGCCACCTCCACCCCCTCCCTACAATCACCCCCACCAGTATTGCCCCCCCAGCTCGCTGCTTCAGAGGCGCAGGTATTCCAGTGGCTCACGCAGCCTCGTGTAGATATACCACCAGCACCAAACAGCACAGACTTCCTCGCTTCCCTTCCCCACCACCTCCCAGGGACCCTTTCTGCCTACAGAGATCTAGTTTGTGATTTATTTTTTAGTAAAACAAGAAGAAAAGAAAGAAAAGCCAACTGACCTAACTCTTACCCTGTCTCCCCTCAAGATTATGCTATTTGTGAGGAGCCGTCTATAGAAACGGCCAACCTACATGCTCACACATCCTCACACCCTGCCAGCCCAGCTGGCCTCTGTGCTCGTGCTGTCCCCATGTAGCACTTTGCTGCCCTGTTCCTCAGAGACTTGATGACCTGCTTCTTTCTAGGCACCATGTCTTCCGTTTCCTACTCCTCAACTTCCTTTCCTGCCTTGCATTTACCTGGCCATAGGTTTGTACCCACCCTGAAACTTTGCCAGCCTCAGAGAGAAACGGACTCCCATGCCAAGGGCTGACCTTGGGGCATTCCTGGGGCTGGAGTTCTCCCTGCCACCATCGCTGCCATCTGCTAAGCTGGAGTGAGAACTTGCACCACTTGCCACGCTTCCTCCTCGTTGCTCTCCAAGTATTATCTCCTTGCAGCAGCCAGCTCCAAATGAAGGAGTGCATGCGTGGAAGAGAGCTTGAGAGGAGGAGAGACTGTCCTGAGCTGCAGTACAACACAAAGATGGCCTCACTGAACACCAAAACTTTTTCTGTTGTTACATTGGAGCATTCTACCAGAGACTTCTGCTGAGACCTAGCAGACCTCACCACATGTAAATACACCTGTATGGTAGCGTATGTATGCGCATGCTTACTAAGGAAACACCAAGCAGTTCTGAGGGAGCAGAAGGGAGGGGTTCAGTCCAGGGATGTTCCTGGAATGGATGTGTACTTTTCCAAAGAGACAGCACTGAGAGGTGTCCTCCCACCTCAACACACTCACACACACACACACACACACACACACACACACACACACACACACGAGATTGTCTTCTCTAAAACAGACCCACCTCTGCTTTCCTTCTTCTGGCTGGTTTTGTGTCTCCTGCCCACCTGCATTTTTTTATTCTGAAAGCAAATCTGGGTGTTAAGTTCACCTTCTCAGGTGAGTATTCCATTTGCTTGGGCTCTTCCACCTGTGTTAGAGGGAAGGGACTTTTTGGACACCACTCATGTGAGGTCCCATCTGTATCTCTTGCTTGGCTATATTCTTACCTCCATCAGCCCTTCCTGTAGGAAAGCTGCCCAGATACCGGACTCCAAGGCCTCTTCTCTCTCTATTCCAGCTTCAAAGTGAGAGGAGGGGCAGATCCTGAGATAGAGATGACAGCTCAGCTCTTCTGCTTTATTGGGGACATTGATGTGAAGGAAGACAACATTAAAAATGGGCTGTGGATGTATTTTTAGAAAAAAAAATCTCTTTGTGCAGTAGGGAGGGGAAGGTATTAATTAGTTTAAAGGCTTAGGTCTTACTTCTTCTATCTCCCTTTGAGATTTAAGAAGATCAACTTTAGGATTCTAAAATAGGATAGAATGCCTTTTAGGGACTTTATTTTTATTTTATTTTGTGAGGTAAAGACAGAAATTCTCTTCCTTCCCGTGCAAAGCACTGAGTGCTGTTGATGTAATGGTAGGGTAAGGAATGGCAGGAGTTTTTGCCAGTGGTGGGGATGTGCAAAATGTCAGGAAAAGGGGGACAGCAAAGACAGATGCAGAAAACTTTTTTTTACCTTGTGGGGTAAAAGCCACACAGCAATTTCCTTAGGGATTGTGCCAATGGGCTGATCTCTGGGGCCATTGCCAGTGACAAGAGCCACAGTGCATCAGGGATGGACTTGGCTCCCCTCAGTGCTCCCTGGATGCTTGCTGGCTGTGCTGGAATGTTCATAGAGAGTTCACACATGTGACCTGGGCAGAAGCCCAGCTGGAGTTAGGGAAACAGACAGGGGCTGGAGTGACAGGTCTCCTGCATTAGGCCAGCCCTCCCGGGCAGGAGCCTGCTTACTTCCAGGTCCCCCTCTGTCTGAGCATGACCCATGGACCCAGCTGTGCCAAGAAGTCTGACTTGTTTGCTTAGCTGAGCACCAGGCTGCTACTTCTGTCTGCAATAGCAAATGTACTGACCAGAAGCCAACAAGCACAGCCTCAGGGAAGACTGCAGAAGCAGATGACAGAAAAGATTGTAAGAAAACCCTGAATAGAAGCCCAGTCTCCCTCCAGACCAGAGAAGCTTAGTCCTAGCCAGCCCCCTAGGGCAGCTTGGATGCTCTGCATCCTGAACTGGATGATGGGAGAGATCATCACCCCTGGCCAGGGCTCAGCCCCTCACCTCCCAGCCAGCTGTGAGGCACCTCATCTGAGCTGCCCATAGCTTCCCAAGGAAGCATGTGTGGCATCTGCCATAGTCTGGTCAATGCAGTGTGTGGCTGATGTTGTTTTTGCTCACTGCTGCAGTGGAATGGGTGTCCAAGAGGCACTGGCACTGTCCCCCGACCAGTAGTTATTTCAGTGTCTGAGACGAATGGCAGTACTAGTTCAGGTTTTTTTCCAGAGTGCAGTGAGCCACTGAAGTTCTGTGTGTGTGTTAAAATTAATAAATTAGATTTTATTTGACATTTAACACAAAGTGACAACAGCAAAAAAACCTCAAGATACATGAGGAAATAATTTTTTTAGATAAAATATTTATAACAATGTCTATGAAGTTCCTACACAAGATGTTTGCTACTTTAATAATTGATTGGGAGAGCTACAAGGATCTAAAGAGGAAGTAAAGAAACTGCCTTCTCCATGCTGGATGAAGGGCAGAAGTGAGTGAACTGAAGTGCTGAGGTACCTGAGGCAAAGTATTCTCTCAGGGCAAGCTGGTTCTGTTTCCCTGACCTTGCTGGCCTTGAGCTTTGGACAGAGAAGCAAATGTAAATAACCTTTGCTGTCTTCTAGCCTGCTGGCTACCACATCTTCTGTTGGGTTTAGATGGAGAGGCACAAAACTACTCTGTTCCAGGTTGTCATGGAACAGGTTGGTCGAAATTCCACTGTGGAGCCGAGCTCTTCAGACTTCACTTCAAAATACAGATTTTTTTTTTCTTTGAAGATTGGTCTCAAAGGATGACAAGCACTTAAAACCATATCAGCATCTCGTCTGGTCTATTGTATTGTCTGCTCCCACAGTCCTCCCACATGCCAGCAAGACACACAGACTCAGTGTAGTCATACAGCTGTGAACAGGCACCCTTGCACACAGACTGACAGGGTGCAGGCTAGAAGGAGCATCTCAGTGACAACCTAATGAAGGACAAAATGTGTACCACACTGGGAGGGACAAAATGCATACCCACCAGGAGGGACCAGCCTAAAGAAAAATCACCAGCTCTTGACAGCAGTGATTCTGATCATGAACCTAGCACAATCTTTCAGGTGGAGGAGTCAGGCAGGGAGCTGCTGCAGAGGTTAGGTCAACCCAAATGAACCAATGTCTTTTTGCTGCCAAATTCATGCCCTTCTATATTAAAAAGGAGTGGGGGGAGAGAGAAAACAGAAACCTAGTGAAAATTGTTCTGCAGTGAGTGTTGGGTAGTCAGTGGCCAAATGAGAAGGCAGCTTTGCTGAACAGTAGAAGAGACTGAGCTGAGGCCGAGTGAAATGAATCTGTTTGCAGCAATAGCAAAGGGATGGAAAAATGTGACAGGAGAATTGAGCCTTGCAAACAATTTGGGTTTAATGCAGTGCTTTTCTGCTGCCATAGTAATTTTTAATGCCATATTCTTGGCTGCTGGGTTAGCAATACTTAGTGCTTTCACAAGGCTTTCAAAGCATCCCACTGTTCACATTTTCTCTCCTTCCTGTACATGAAAGGTGTGGGTATGGTCCACAACCCGAATTTCATCAATACTTATACTGAAAGGTACTACCAGATTTGGAAGCATTTGGAAGCCATAAGGGTTTGAGTTTTGTTACCTGTTTTTCAGAAGGCTCAACCTGCAACTATGTGCACGTTTCTGAGGTTTCCAAAACCAATCTGAGCCGTAAACCAAGGATGCTGCTGTTTGGCGGAGTCTCAGCTTTGAAATGCAAGTTGCTGAGCAAGCTCCCCCCATCTCCCACTCCACCAACTGCCTCACTGTGCTAGTGTAGGCTCCAGGGACTGCCAGCAGTGTTTTGTGAGCTAGAGCTGTCCTTGTCCTGCCCTCTCATTTGCAGCCATGCCTGGGACAGCAGCTTTGACACCCAGCTCTTCGACACTAGTCACGACCCCGTCTGAATGTGTCTTTTTAAAATCTAACAACAGAAGTGTTACCTATGCGTAGGCTTTTGAAAGCACCTGTCTGTCTGTATCTGTCTCCTGCTGTAAATATCACCAACAAAAGCTTCCTTTGGGAAAAGTAGTGTGTTCACACCTAGCAAAGAGTTCAAATGGCTAATATTTTGTAACAAAAATAACAAAAATAGATCAGAGGTATTTTATCTGTTCAATCAATAGAGTTTTAGAAATTATATTGAGACAATGTCACTTGTGCTCCAATGTCTTCTTTGTCAGGTGTCCCTGGGCTCCAGCGGTGTGTGCAGGCGCACAATCACGCACCAAGGGGTGCTCCCATGGAGTGTTGAGCATCCTGGATTCCTGCTGGCCTCAGGGGCAACCTGCTCCAGCTACTGCTGTTTTCTTGTTGAAAGCAGCAGGAGCTAACTCAATGCTCAGGCTCTCTGAGCATCAGATCCAGAGGAAACCAGGAAGCAATAAACTTGTTCAGGAGGTGGCAATTTAATTGTGAAATTCACCCCTGCAATGGAGGCAGAGGGGAAAATGGTGAGGGGGAAGGCAGAGCCCTTCTGTGCCACAGCTCATTGCTGTTCATCTTGCTGGATGCTCTCAGCTGTGCAGGCTGCACCTCTGGAGAGGGAGGCCTGCACAGCCTTGCAGATGTGTGGGACATGAGGCTGCACAGGAATCCATGCACCAGAGAGCACACTGTGGGGCAGTGCTCACACCACCTGCCAACACCTCAGAGAGTGTGTAGGTACCTCTACAGAATGTGCTGGAACAAACTATGGGGCATAGTGCCTGAGCAGGGCAGCTTTCCCAGCCACAGCATCACCATTGCAGCCCATCTCACCAACTACACAGGCTCAGGCTTGGGGAACATTTGGATGGGAGACACTTAGGGAAAATGACATTTCCTGTTCAGATCAGATATAAGTGCATATTTATACAAAGCATAACCTAAAGGTTAATGAAGCTGACCTTTGAGGGAGAGGTCAGCTCTCGAAGGTCAGCTGAGTACAACACAAAGATGGCCTCACTGAACACCAAAACTTTTTCTGTTGTTACATTGGAGCATTCTACCAGAGACTTCTGCTGAGACCTAGCAGACCTCACCACATGTAAATACACCTGTATGGTAGCGTATGTACAGAGGATAGCTCGCACATGCACACAAAGCGAGCTATCCTCTGTAATGAATGGGGGAAGGCAAGCTACATCTCTGCAGCTGGATTCAATAGATACTGGATTCAGATTTCACCTGCTAAAAAAACCCTGTCTATAGGTTGCAAATTCTTTGCTGTCTTCAAAGAATCCCCTTAGATCCCCAGGCCCAAGACAGGATATTTCCCAGGGATTCAGAGGCTTCCATTTGTGTTTTTGTGTGCCATGGATGTATTATAAATCAGCCCATCCCAAACAGGCATTTTCTAAGATATTTTGAAACACAAGATTATTAAAGTTCCTGGCTGATGTTCAGATCACACATCTGGCTGTAAAGATGAAAGCAATAAAACCATATTGTCTATATGTGACATACTCCTCACTTGCTCCAATGTACAGATACTATTATTAATCAGAAGATGGCAAGTGTCTCTGAGAAGGATACCATGCAGACAAATATAGGTAGTTCTGGTAGAAAAGATTACAACACAAAAAGCAAATACTACAATTGTCACAATGCATCAGTACTCTTTTATATCTATACAGCATCCATTATGTGCAATGACTGATACATAGCGTGGTTGGAATTGATCAAAACACGCTGTTCTTTCCCACAGAGAATCTTGAGATGCAATTTTCCTCTGAAACTTTTCAGATGGACTTTTAATTAAGCACATTCCTCAAACACTTTTCTCTAAGTGGGCTCTATCCACCCCTGTCAAGCAAAGTGCAGACTCACCATTGAACTCAGCACTTAATAGCCTGCTGCCTCCTGCTTTGAAGGTGCTGCCTCCCGGGTCAGAGACCCATCCCAATGCCTACACAGAGAGGGGACTCTTCTGGGAACAGTGTGGTGGCAGGAAGGTCACCCCAAACCCAGAGCTGCCATGTGCCTGCAGCGTCACCGTTGTGTGTAGGTCATTATGAGTCCCTATACACCTCATCTGGGGTACTCTGGGAAGATTGTGCTGAAAGGGAATGCCTGGGGCACAGCTGATCAGAGTCAGGCTCCACTGTTCCCCACAGACTGAGGTTTCCTGTCATCACCAGCTGCTCGGGAAGAGGTGCCCCTCTGTAAAGTCACTGCCCAGATCCTTAATTCAGCAACCTGGAGTCATGCACATATACCTGCCTGACCTGGGAAAGGTGGCTGAAAATAAGCAGCTGCCTCAAGGATGATGATGTATGGTTAGCTGGGCTGTGGGATTTAATCAGTTTAGGAGTTCTGTCATACTTGGTGGGTCTTGAAGCAACTTTTCTGCAGCTAATGAGTGCAACTGAGGTTAAAAGCTGGCTGAGGAGCTGTTTTCTATCTTAAACCATACAATCCATGAGATGGGAATGTTCTCAGGTAGGGCAGGATCATATTTTATACAGCACCCATGCTCCAACCTTGGGATATTACAGTGCGGCATGGTTATCAATTTTTTGAAAACAAGAATCCTGTCTTCCTAATTGTTCCTCCTCATTAAGGGTAGGGTGTCCCAAACAATATCAAGTTCATTAAAAAAAAAAACCAAAATGAAAAACAAACCAAACCAAAAAAAACCACTCAAAACCCCAAAAAAACAACACAGAAAACAGAAGGATCTTATTCCACAGGAGTGTAGGACCAAGGCTATAGTAGTAAAAACACTTAGAGTGATATATACCTATCCTGATATTCTATGTACACCTTTCTATTCCCTCCCATTATGGAAGGCTTGACTTCTCAGTACACTTTCTTTATCTTGAGGATTAATCCCAGCCAGCAACTAAGTACCTTGCAGCTGCTTGCTCTCTTCCCCCCTGCACCCTTGGTAGAATACAGATGAGATCAGGAAAAGGTAAAACTTGTGGGTTGAGATAAGAATTGTTTAATAATAACAATAATAATGAAAATTAAAATGAGGGAAAGATGCACAATGCAGTTGCTCACCCCCCACTGACCAATGCCTAGCCTATCCCCCAGCAGTGATCAGCAGCTCCCAGCCGTTCCCCCCAGTTTATGTATGAAGTGCTATGGTATGGAATATACCATACCTGGCCACGCTCCCTTCCACCTTCTTGTGCCTCTCCTTGCTGGCAGAGAATGAGACCCTTAATTTAGGGTAAGCACTACTTAGCAATAACTAAAATATCAGGGTGTTATCAACATTATTCTCATACTAAATCCAAACCACAACACTCTATGAGGCCAGATGAACCAGGGCAGAATGATCCTCCCTTTCTAAAAGGAAAGGAAAGAACCCATCTCCTGGGATCTGACCTTAGCCTTCAGTCTCAACTCACAACTTCTGGCATCCCTAGTGAAAAGGACAACCCATCCAGCAGCTCAGGACATGCAGCCAGGAAAGAAATGTGCAAGGGAAAAGCCAGAGCCCTGTTTAACTAGCTTGTTCAAAGATAAAACCCCAGCCATCTGTCAGCTTGCCCTAGAAGAGGTATGGCTATAATAATTAACAGAGGGAAAGGCTGCAGAGACGCCAATGAAAAAAACAGCAGTTTGCTAACATTTTACACAGGTCTGCCATGAATGCAGTGGGAAGAAGGAGAAAGAGTTAACAAATACAGAAGAAGAAAGATCACTGTATTTCTCCAAAGCAGACACCACTGGCAGTGTGGTACAGAAGCTTTCCAAGGGCTGCAGGATCATTTGGGCTGGTATAACTTTGCACTCAGCATCCCAAGAGCAGATGCTACCACGGGGGGTTGGCAGCAGCCGATCTCACTCAGATCCCGAGGCTCTCCCTGGCAGAGGAGGCCCCACAGCTGGAGAGTCATCCTGGAGTCTATGGTGCTGCCAGAGATGGGGGCAGTCCTCATAGGACTGGGTGCCCATGATCCCCACCAGGCAATGGCTGGGATGCTGTCAGAGGGGCAGAACTGCCACATCTCTCACTGTGGCAGTGCTGCCCACCTGCATAGTTCCCATTTAAACAGTGCTGGCTAATATAGACCTGCCCTCCATTCCCAAAGAAAGAGCCCACTCTCTATTTTCAGAGCTCAAAACATCTGGAAACCCCTGTAAATCCATTGGTGCAAACTTGACGGTGGCACCTACCCAGTGTTTGGATGCACTCCCTGGTGCTAAGACAAATGCCCAGCAGTGCGATACCCCCGGTACCCTGGGCTTGCAGAGCCTCCTGCACACACACTCTCACTCCGTGCAGAAGTGCCACTCCCACAGCCTGGAGCACTCTAGTGCCACCGAGCCTCGGCTGCCAACACCCAAGCACCTGCGATGACTGGGGCTGTGACAGCTGCTCTGTCACTATCTCCCCCAGGAGCATCACGCTGAAGTTCCCCTCACAGAGCTGAAAAGCTGCTTTAAAATAAAAATCTTGGATTATAACTCCTAATCCCTTCATTTGCAGTAAGTGCGGAGAGGGAACAGAGATGTCAGCTCTCTTTCTCTCCCCCTTGCAGGACCAAATACAGTTCAAAAACACATCAAAGCATTTGTGCCACGGGCTGGGCAGGCAGCGACCCAGAGCGGCTGCTTGGTCAGGACATGGCGGCACCATCAGGAGGGCAGGGAGAGGCAGACGGGGATGTTGTCCCTCTCCAAGCAGGCACAGTCATCCCCCTCTGTCTCTTGCTATCCTTCACACCTAGGAGTTATTTTTAAAGGCACGTCAGTCAGCTCTGGTACGTGCTGGAGAGGGATGCACAGAAAAGAGGGTGGCAGGAGCACTCAGACAGGAGCAAACTGTGTCCAAAAGGCACATGGGCTCCCTGGGGAGGGGCATAGAGCTGGGCAGGGAGCTGGCACTGCCTGTGTGCTGAGAGAGGGGGCACAGGTGCCACCATGTCCTGCCCTCATCACCAGCCCAGGGGCTGATGTACCCCCAGGTCTATGCAAGGGGCACCAGAGCCATTGAGAAGACCGTGGGCTCTTTGGGTTGATGGCAAGGGATGAGTTTACACGATAGAATATTTTATCTGGAGAGATATGGAGCAGGTTTTTTTCTGGATCTGGGTCAGGAGTGTCAGCACGAAACTAGCAGGTGCTTTTCTTTATGGGGTCAGTGCAGGGATATTTTTATTTTCCTGAACAGCATGATGCAATACAAACTGGCCAAGAGTCTTCTCCAAGACATGCAGCCTTCAAAGGGAGAAAAACATCCAGCTGTGCCACCATGCCCTGCTCTGCCAGTGGGCCCGGGGCTTGTGGGAGATGCAGTGACCAGGCAGCAGTGTCCCGCAGCAGTCTACCTGCCCCTGTGTTCTGGCTATGAGACCCTCAGGGGCCAGCCTGCTCCCCATATCATAACACCAGTGATTTAGACAAGACCCTTCCTGATGAGTTGTTTTTTTCATTTGGAAGCAGAAACACCTCGACTGCCCAGGATAAATCCCTCCATGACCACTCTGCACAGGGCTGCAGCTATGGGGTTGAGGGCTGCTCATCCCTGGGAGCTGTGGTGGGAACACATGCAACCCCATGAGGGCCTGTGGCTAGTCCCTGGGGCCGCAGTGAATGCTGGCACCATTTTCTTGGCAGCACAGTAGCATCATGCTGGGCTGTCAGGAAGCATCTCCATCCTCATGGCTGTCAGGTATCAGTGTGGGGAGCACTAACCTCTCCTGAGCATCTCCAGACACTTCCCGGTTAACGGCATCACAAGGATGATGGACACACACTTGTCAGAAGCCCCACATAGCCTGTGGCAGGGCTGCCTCAGCCACGGCTGCAGTGGGGATGCCAGGATGCACCTCATCCCCTGCTGAGTTTTATAGGCACACCATGTGGCCTCCAGTGCCAGTAGACACCCAGAGCTGAGCACTACGCCTCATGTTCTCAGCTGCTCAGGAAGGCAGGTGCTTGGTGAAAGCTGGTAGCCCTCAGTACAAGCCAAACCACAGTGGCTATGTCCTGTCAGTGAGCAGACTCCCTCCCGATTTGGCCATCACCACCAAATGCAACCAGGATCCTCCAGTCCCAAGAGAAGCCCCCTGGAAGAGGCAATGGATAAGGACAAATTGCTCATCCAGAATGACACCGGCTTTAAGGGCACCCCAGATGCACAACACACCTCCTCTCGACACACCATTTAATAAAACTGTGGAGAGTCTACAAGCTGCACAGTGGCTGGCCAGCCAAAGCCTTGCAGTGCCACATGGCATCATATCCTGTCATGGACATGGCACAGGTGTTTTACAACCAGCTGCCAGTTATTGGAACGCGTCTGCTAGAACGGCAGCAGGAAGAGCTCCTCTCTCACAGGGGAGAGGATCACACCTGGATCTCCAGAAGAAGCAGCTCTCGAGCAGCACCAGGACAATCCTGTCTTTCCCATGGCCTGTGGCACCCCCTGCTGCAGTAGAGGATGGGGGCAGTGGCATTTATTTTAGATTTTGCAGGCCTCAGGAAAAAGAGGATTTCAGAGGGATTTGAATACAGATCCCTAAATAGCTCCTTAGAATTAAGAGGTTTCATAAAGGATTCTTTCCAACAGCTGCCTATGGTGCGGGGGAGAGGCTGGTAGGTGCTGGGGAGGTGAGGGGACAGAGAAAAGGTAGGAGTGCTGTAGGTGAGCACAGAGGAGCACAATCCCCTTCTCAACTACAGCAGTGAGGAGAGGGGAGCATTCCACACCCTGGCTATGTATCCTCTCTTCTGGGTGAGTCAGAAGGAATGAGGAGTAGAGGGATGGTCAGCAGATGTGGTGCATCCTGGGAACAGGAGAAAAGTGGTTCTTACAGTCAATATCAACAGATATGGCTGCTTTGACAGACTCACCCACAATGGCATTTCAGAGATGTGAGATGAGCTTAAGGGGGTCCATCAACACCCCTGACTTCTCACTAGATGGAAAAACTGTGCGTGGAGGTGGGAAGGCTCTTCTAGTAGGATGGGATGAGTTTGAAACACTGGAGAAGGGTATCAGTCCATCAGACAGCTTGACTAAGTGCAAATTCCTACCTGCAAGGTTATGCATGCCAGACTTCACAGATCCAGGTATTCATGGTGGAAATAACATAGTGCAAAACCAGAAAAGGCCACAAAATCTTTCACAATGGGCACAGCTCTGTGCACACTGGTGGAATGTGGGTTGAAATGTCTAGTAATACCAGGAGATAGTATTCCTTGGTACAGCATTTTCTGGTGCAAAGAGGAAGAGAAATGTCTGGAACTTCATTATCATTTTGATATTGGGACGGAAATTGGTTTTCAGGGACTGGATCTTGTGAAAAGTTGGGATCCTCAGTGGGATCCTGAGCGCCAGCTTTCAGTAGGCAGAAGTGTTTAGCATGCACACAGCAAGAGGCTAAGCCACAGGCATGCAGGAAAGAGTTCTAAGCTGGAAGGAGAGCACTTGAGAGAAACAGGGAAGAGAATCTGGTGATAATAGAAAGAGATAGAAATGAGGAAAGAATAGAAAGGAGAAGAGAAAGGAGGGAGAGTTGCAATTTTACAGTAGTGGAACTAAGAAAGCAGGAGGAAGAAAGCTGAGGTAGATAATTTCCACTGGACAAATGATGGCAGGAAAGGACTGAGGCAAGAGAACAAAAAGGAGTGGGGCAGGAGAGAGAGAGAGCAAAGGAGAAAGTCACAAGCAGAAAACTGAGCAAATGGTTAAATCTTATCAAATATTGTTATTATGAGCAGCCCCTGCTGCTACACCTGGAACAATGTGCCACAGGCAAAGCCACAGGTCAGAGAGATGCTGGGGCTAAAATCCTAGCAAACAGGAATTGGGGGTTTAGAGATTTCCTCAGCAACCAGGGAAAGAACTTTGTTTTCTGGACCCTTCCTTCTCCACTCCCCTGGAAGAAACAACCTTTTAACAGCTCTGCCAGCAATCAAGTTATTTGGCCAAGAGACAACAAAATTGCCACTGACATTGATTTGTTCTTCCTCAGACCTGAGCTGCCCCAATGAAGCTGGAAGAAACAAAGTCTTCCATGGTTTTACGGCCTCACTCAAAAATTTAGTCCATTGCCCATCACCCACCTGTGCCACCCTTAGTCTGCATTTAAGGGGAGGGAGATTATGAGACCTGGATGCACAGGCAAAACCAGGTCTCTAGTAAGAGTCATTACTGCAAAGTTGAGAGCTTTAACACATTTTTTGTGCACAGATATCCCTCTCTAAGGACATACATGTTCATAAAGAGTGGTTTCCTTATTGCTCCGGTTCATAAAAATAAGTGAAATTGCAATAGAACTTTTCAGCTACAGGGGCACAGAGAATTAAAGGACAAGGAAAGATGACATGTCTGTAACTGGCTGAGATTAATGGTGATGAACTATGATTGCAGCTTTCAGTGTTTGGCTTTTCAAGACTAAGCCTATCAATACAGCATTTCCTCATGCCTATTTAACAGCAATTTTTTTTTTTTTTGACACAAACACTGTAAGAATTACAAGTGAGACACGGCATGATCTCATCTCAGGGTGTTGGAGATCACACAACATGCATTTAATGCCCAGCAGCCATAACTGCTGAGAATCATGCATACAAATACAAATTGATTTCACATCTGAAGCAACATTAATCAAGATGCACCGATGAGTTGGCAGGGAACCCACTTCCAAAGGGGTCTGGCTTCAGCTTTCACCAGAAAACTTCTTTCTTCCTTCTGTTACTGATCCACAGGCTGGAAGATTGGCAGAAGAGCAGGTTGGCCCAATGCTCTGGCGAGTCGCAGGGACATGCAGCACAAGGCCAACCTGCAGCATTTGGAAGCTACTACTGGAGAGCAAGACAATTGTGCAAAGGCTCATCACTCATCTGTCACCTGTAGTAGGACCCTTGGGGGACTGCAGTGTATCACTTCCGAGACCAGACTCTTTGGTAGGAAAGATGGGTGGGACGTACCTTTTCTTGAATCCTCATTTATGAGTTTGTTGATTCTGATCTGAAGCTGAGAGTTGCCAGCAGACCTGGCAATGCTGTGCCAGGGGAGGGGAGAGACTAATCAGCACTAAGTCACAGCATGTGTGCTCATCAAACACTGCGTACAGGGATATCTCTGTGTGGGGTCACTGGGAGGTTGGCACAACTAGGAGCGTCACTGTCACACCTACATGTGGTGCTATGATAAGCCACCTCCTTTCACAAAGCTTTACTACCAAGAAATATGCTGCTGTTTTAGGATGGCTCTGAAACACTTTGCAGCCTTCTCCAAGGTGTTGCACTCATCCAGCACCATCTACAAGAGCTCACAGCCCTCTGTGGTTTATGTATTGGGAGCTGGAATGTGCCAGAGACTGATTTGGTTAAATGGACATGTCCCAAGGGAAGTCAGCACTGTTTTACAGGAGTGGGTTTAAGCATGGTTTAACCATGGTGGCTACATCCTGCCAAATCCCTCAGGAATTCCTGCTTTCCACCAGCTGGGATTTAGGAGTGGCCACTTCCTGAAAAAGATATAAACGGAACCATCCACGGGCATCATGCTCCATCTGATTGTTTCCCACCCACAGACACAGCCAGGGAGGGTGCTTGGGAGGAACTACCCCATTTTATATTGGATGGAGATTTTCACAGTGCTGGAAAATCTCTTTATCACACAGCTTTGCCTCTGCACGAAGCTTATTGTGGTCAGTGTGGAAGACTTCAATAGCCTATAGCAAAGAGCCTTCCATTTACCCTTTTGGCTGCTTTTTAGGGTCAGGGCATGGCTACAGCACACAGCTACAGAGGGCAGCATGTTCCAGAAAAGAAAGGCTGACTGCTCTGCTGGACTCTGGCTCACAGTGCCAGCTCCAATGGATGCAGCAAACATGTCTGGAGACTGTGCAGGGATGAAACATGGCACTGTGAGCTGCACACATTGTCCCCAAGCCCTTCTCCAGGTGTGGGGTAATGTTCTACAGCTACCAACATGCAGGACTTCTCACTAGAATCCCTTGTTCTGCACTAGAACCCTTTGTTCCGCACATCCCCTTCAGTTACGTATTTGCTGATGTTTTATGCTCCATCAATCAACAGCCATCTGGGATTTGAATGTAATGACAGCGATCTTGCTGGGGTGAAACACAGCTGTGTGCTGGGAGATGCTGTGTGGAGCTTCACATGGAAAGACAAGAAAAACAGAGAAATAGATAACAATCAGTCTAAGCTCTCTAGAGACACCACCTCTCCTCAGGAGGAGGAAGATGTGGGTACCAGCTGCTCCTCCCTGAGGGCCTGGACCAGGATGATGCAGGACGAAGGTGGTCACCACACAATGCCCTGGCGGCAGCTTGTTCAGGACCTTGGTCAGCCACGCCAGGAGGAAAAGCCATAAACAGGTTCCTCCACCAGGTCTTCTCTTGGACAAACAAAAGCCACCGCAGAGCCAGGGACAGCAAGCTGTGCCAGACGAGCTTGAGGGACAACGTGGAATGAGCAACTACCGGGCAGGGCGAGGAATTCAGGCTTTCCTCCTACACGGCGGCATCCAAGGTCCTCCCATTCAAGGATGTCTTTGGCTGGAGGCCTTTGTTCTGAGCGTGCACCTCTGGTCTGGGCTGTGTCATCTGCTGCAAACGCTGCCCAGGAATGAAAGGAGAATGTGTCAGCCAGGGCTGGGGGCAGCAGCAGTGGGGCAGCCAGGGCATGGATGGCAGCAGCTGAGGGTAGGGACCCTTGCCCCATGACTCAGAAGTGACCCTGGTTACAGGGCAAGGGGATGGTGCATGGAGTGACTCCTCCAGCAGCATTTGGCAGCACCCCAAAAGCCTCTGCAAGTCACCTTTGCTTTGATGCTGCACAGAGCACAGCAGCTCCTCCTTTTATCTGAAATATGGGGGCAACAGAGGGAAACTGTTATCAGGCAAGACCAGCTGCAAGGAGGAAAAAGAGAAAGCTGCAATGCCACAGGCTTCAGAGCAGACCTATTTTCCATTTAGGGTTGATTACAAAGCATTAGTAAGTAACTACAGCAGGTTAACAAGGTTAGAGTCTGTGCCTTTTATACCAATCAGAACATCCACCTGCACAAACCTTTGCACAGCAGCAATTCCTGTCACCCTGAGCTGATCAAACGAATATTGCAGAGTCAAGTAAAGTGAAGCAAGAACCTAGGAAAATACAGAGGAGCCAATCATTACTGGAGGCATGTGGATTGAGTATCAGGAGTGATGAAAAAGACTGAATCACTTTTGCCAGTTAGGGAGAGACTGATGCTGTGCGCTGCAGAAGAGAATGCAGAGGAGGAATAAGCCTGACCTGAACAGACATCACTAAGACAAGTACAACTTCTTTCCAGTAAAGGGAAACAAACTCCTGCCCTCCAATACCACTGAAATGGCTGCTTCTGGGTGAATTCCCTGAAGTGTTCACTGAACAGCTTCTGCCATTCATGGTATCTTTTTCCCCTCTAACATTCATGCTCAGTAGGATCAAAATTACTTGTAATCTTTCTTGTCTGTCAAAACCACTTTATTCAGGATTGGCATCTAATTTCCCTCCAGCTCTATTACAAATTAATCCAGGATCTGTGCATATAAGAGGCCAAAAATTCTCTCTGTCTCTCTGATACCAACACATGCACACACAGATTAGCCTACTTTCTTCCTGCTGCCATCTGCTGCTCACTCCTAGGTCTATGGATGATTGAGAGGGGATCGTGGTCTCATAAGGTTTGTGAGCAATATTAGAGGAAGAGTCAGACAGGGAGGGTGCACATCAGGCACTCATGCTGCTTACTGGTGCTGATGGTTTGCACAAGATGCTAAGGGGATGGGTGAAAACACACTCACAAGATTCCCTCCAAGCCCCCGGGGCAGCACAGGAGTATACAGCACTTCGGAAGGACTATGGATATAATTGGAACAAGCCTTGGGTCAGGAGGAGTCGAGCTACTCCTGAGAGGTCACAGACCAGTTTGGGCTTCCCTAGATGCTGCAATGTGCTTTCTCCATCTCCAGAGAAACAGGATTGAGACTAGGCAAAGGGTTGAACCCATACCTGTACTTTCAGGCTTCCCTTCCCCCTTTTTCCAACTCACACTATGAGTGAATAAGGAACCCTGTAAATGTCTGAGAAAGGGCCTACAGTTGGAATTGCACTGTCCTTCAACCCAAAATTAATTAAGTGGCTTGATATAACACCCTGGCTTGAGTCCTGCAGGAAGGACAAGTATCTAAACTCAGCTTCCAATGAGAAACCAGAAATTGGAAGCAGATCTGAGATCCCAAACCTGCCCAGTTCACCCACATCAGAGCCCATCCAAATGGAATGCTGGGAGGAAGAAAACTCAAATCCACCTGCAACTTCACCTCAAAGGTAGAAAACCTGAAGCTGACCTCAGCCCAGTAATTCCAGCCACAACTTCTTTGAGTCAAACTTTGTTAAAAATACAGTATCTCTAAAATAAACTCGTGATTTAGATGGCATCTGGTTGCTGTTCCAGCTGGGCTGGGAAAGCCATAAATCAACATTCCTGGGGTGACTTCTTAAAACTGTAAGCACCGAGCCAGGGATTTGGGGCACAATGCTCTCAAGACTGAATGTCAACATTGTACATAAAATCTTCACAGTAAGTACTGGGTATGACATAGAGACTCATGATTCACTGCTTCATAAAATCCTGCTCAACTTACTACAGAAAATGTTTTAAACAACATTAGTGTGGTGGGTATTGTGGGTCTTTCTTGCTTCCTAACCCCTTAGTCACTGAGTGTTCTCTGAAAGGCACATGACAAATCACCCTCGTCCTTGTTTCTGCTGCTAGCAGAGCCTAGCCTGAGACATTTCTGGATTCAGGCTTGGAGGTGCTGCTCTCCCTGCTGAGGAGTGCCAAGTAAACATGCTCATAGCCAGGAATTGTCCAGAGCTGGGATTTCTCTGGGTCAAGAAACCTCAAGGATTTCTTCCCAAACTCTTCCATGGCTCCAGTACCCCATGCCAAAGAGATAGTCAGGAGAGATGGGCTCCATTTTTGTGGTGATGGTCACACAAATCTCAGTGAGGAACAACAGACCACCAGAAGGTCTACCTGCATGTCCAGCCACAGCCCAGCAGAGCTCCCAGGGTAAGATGTATGCTGCTCAGCTGTGCTGACAGGTGCTCTCCAGCAAGCCTGTGCCACTAGAGGCTGTTCAGTGTACTGGGACTGATCTGAACTCTCCCTCTCTCCTGGGGGAGATGGTGCACAGAGCTCCTACAGCACCGACCTGGTGCACTCTGATAACTCTGTCAGAGCAGAGTCAGCTTGGTCCAGGTTTAGTTTGGGGAGGAGATTACCCTGAGCAGACAGCAGGGTGCTGAAGCTGTTCCTACCTGCCGGAGAGTCCCTGTTGAGGTGAAAAAACAGTAGAGCATGTACCCTGGAATCAGAACCATGGAGGACAGGGCCATGAGCCAACCAATGCCTTGTCCCCACACAGGATAGACGTATTTTCCCAGTGTCAGAGGGGTCATTTCCACCACACTGAAGAAGAACACGCCCTGGAAAAGAACACCAGTCATTGCAGGGGAAAGTGCAAAATCGGGGTCCAGCCATTTTTTCCTTCATTATGTTCTCAGCTCCCAACAGCCTTACAGGAACCCAAAAGCTCTTTTCATTAGTCTAGATTCTTTCAGCCCACCAACTGGTAATTTTGTATCATTTCTTCTTATCCTATGTAAAAATCTGGAATCGGAATATCCCTGATTTCCTTCTTCACTAGAATACTCAGACAAGCAGCGCCTGCACAGCAGCTCCCTGTGCAAATAAACAGCATCCTCACAGCTGGTCTCAGAGTCTTCATATCACACCACTTCCTGCAATACTTCTGCTGGAAGGGCAGGAACCTGCAAAGGCCCAACTGTCCTGCAGTCAGTTATCCTGCATTTGGTGATAGCTTTTGTTCTCATAAGCCTGTCCAGAACCAATAATAGCTTTTTAAAACATTAAATTATTTCGCTTATCTTCTGGCATCTCAGGAAAAAAAAAAAGAAAAAAAAAAGAAAAAGAAATGAAGAACTGATGGCCTCGTATAGATTAAAATCAATCATCTAGAACTTTTTTATGGGCGATTTCCATCAGGCAGAGTGAAAGAGGCTCCTGTATCACTTTACCTATTTCCAGTCTGCCTGGGACCCCCTTGCACCAGACCTGTGCTGGGCTGAGAACATAATGTTTCCCTACAGCCCATCTAGAAGCCTTTCTAGATCCACTCCTGCACATAGGATTCCCCAGATCTTACCAGGCAGACAAGAGGTGTAAAGAAGGCCCAGCAGATCTTCCACCAGATGCAAGGCTTGTAGCCAATCATTTCTTCAATGTTCCTGTAAAACCTGTTCACACCTACAAGAAGAAATATGTATTGAAAAAAAAACCCATCTCTGCACCATGGTCTTCATCTCTTCTCATGGCAGAGCACAGCCAGGCACAGCAAGAGAGGGTGACAGTGTGGCATAAGAAGCATTAGCTGGAGGGGATGGGGTAGTGGGACACAAATTCATGCTAACGGCTTCCATGTTCCTTTTGTTCTCTTGAGGCCCCAGAGGGAAGGACCCTGGGCATCTGCCAGTCTGTGCAGAGGTCTTTGTGAGGGCCTGGAAAAGTGAGATGACAGACTTCTACTCCTGATTTTCTGAAGTTATCAGTCTAAGCTATTTTTGGTTGCAAAATTGTCATTGTCTTCATTGGCTTTGGCTTTTTCAGTAAGTCTCCATGCCCACGGAGAAAACGAACAAGGTGTTTTGTGCTTACCATAACACCAAGAAATTGAGATGGTCTCAAAGAAGACAAGAAAAAGAAGACACATGCCACTGGCTGAGTAGTAATCAAACAGCTTGAAAACATAAATGCCACCCTGAAAAGACAAAAACAGGGTCAAGGAGTTCAGTTATAGATTATGATTGACAACATCAGCCAGCAGCTTGGATTGCTACTGTCCATGTCTGTTGGTTTAATGTTTATTTCCTTGGACAGTAGAGCTACTGTTGCAATGTTTCCACTGAAGTCTGGTTCCCAGCAGCAAAATCGATGTGCTCTTGCAGACAATTAGCCAGCCTGTTCGGGCATAGCCGACGGAGAGGAGAAAAGAAATTCACTAGGATCTCTTCAATTTCTCTGCTTTAGAAGGAGTCAATTTAGTCTGCTCTGCCCATCCCCAGAGTTTTGCTTTGCCTCCTCATGAACCCACACTGCTCCACAAATGGTCTCCAGACCACTCAGCCCTTACCTCCCCTCACATGAACCTCAGCTTCATTTCCAGCGGTTCAAGCCCACAACAGATAGGTTTTCTTTGTGTTATTTTAACTCTTTGAAGTATGCATTCCCTAAATTTGGGCTCTGTTGGCTTGAGTCCTTATTGCAAATAGCAGGACAACAGGTTAGACTGACAATAGGATGCTGGTAAAAATTATGGAGGCATCCTAAGTCACTTGAGATGTAGCAGTGATAAGCAAACCACTTTATCCAGAATAGGAGAAATGCTGTCACTTCTCCCAAAGCTTTGGTGTTGCTGTGCTATTCCAAGCGGCCAGAAAGGTGTACAAGCAGCCAGAAATGGAGGTACAAGCACAGCCTATACAATCTGTACCTGGGTGATGTTGGAGAATCCAATGAGATAAGAAAGGAAGCAGACTACTGCGATGAAGATCTTCTTCCTGGATCTTAGGACTTGAGGATACTCATCCATCAGGGCTGTAATGAACCCTTCCACAGTGCAGAACTATGGGAAAAGCCATACACCAAGGATATATATATATATAAATATAACTTAACCTGCACACATTGAAGTTAAATGTTGAGAACCTTAGTGATTTATGGACTCTGCAGATTCTAGAAAAGAAAAAGGCATCTCTGCACAAAGCTGGTCTGAACCATCTTCTGATAATTAATCTCTCTCCCCACTGAAGATAGATGGAACTAGGAGCATCAAAGTTAAATACTTAAAAATAGCTTAGATAAATCTCTGCCTTTTGCTTCTCATGAAAAGCCTCCTTTTTCTTCCCACAAACTCTCTAGGGTCTGCCTGTCAGTGCCTTGCTCCCCACACTGCCAGCCCCTGTGCCACAGTTGTGTGTCTGGCTGCTGCTGGGACATGTGCAGGACCTTTACCTCTCTTCCCTTCTTGCTCTTCTCAGCCTGTGGCAACAGCACTTATGCTGTTAAATGATCTAAAACACTCAATAAGGACTTGCATTACCCAGTCTCATATGCATGTGAATAACAACATCTCTGATTACCCAGTCCTTGACTTTATTCAATTTTTTTCAAGCACACAACATAAAATGCATGTAGTACACTAAAAGCCCATCTTCACAGTACATCATCTTTCTAGAGGTGGAAACCCCTGGATGGCTTGTGCAGAGCTGCACCAGCCACAGTATAATAATATTGCCTGCAACGTAACATATAACGAAATCCCCATGAGTCCTGCCTTCCAGTTTTCCTACTTGTTCTGCCTTCTGGCACAAAGGCAGTTTGACTTTACATATGTGAAGTGCATCCTTGTATCTCGCTCCCAGAAACTACAGGTAACATACCTCTCTCAGAGAGCATATCTTGCCTCTAGCAACAACCCTGGGAATTTATGAGGGCAGCAAACTGGCTTCCCTGGTCATGCTGAGCAAATGTACAAGCCAGTGCAATGAAAATGGAAGTGGTTCCATCAGTTCTTGATGTCAGGGACTTTCCCATCCCTGGGAAGAAAAAAATCCCCTAGAGTGGAGGGGGGAGGTATACAGACCAAAAAGAAGGTTGGGAAGATGTCTAGAAGAAAAATGGAGTGCCTGAGCCTATAGTTGGGCAGGGATGGTGGAAGAGCTTGCACACTGCTGACTGCTGGGGCTGGCTTCCACATGGGCCAGAGCAAGGCAAAGGGAGATGTGCATGCCCAGGGTTTTATATCCACATGGAAAGCCAGTATTTCTAGAGCATAAAAGCTCAACTGCTTCCACTTGAATTTTTAATGAGCTAAGCTTTTTATGTTGGACACAAATGCCATTAAAGCATCTTTTGCCATTCATGAATGGGTTAAGCTGCCTTTATAGTCATTGACAGTGAGCTCTTCACCCAGTCCCACTTGGCTTGTCGTCTGGAAGAGTCAGGACTGAGCTGGCATCACAGTGAAGAGATAGCATGATTAAAAAACCGCTGTTGAAAGCTATTCCTTCTACATGGATGCATGGCCAGGCACTGCTGAAGCCATGGCAGGGCCAGGGCATCTGAGACCAGAAAGGGAAATGCATTTGGAGGGGAACAGCCCTGGTCAGGGGAAGAGAGTGGTGTCCAGCAGAAATGGAGGAAAGAAAATGATACCTTAGATAATGGGATGGAGTAAAGCTTACAGCCCTTTGGTGCAGGAAGAACAATCAAAATCAGGGAATGCACAGAAGGAAAGACAGGGAGATGGGTGATGAGGAAAAGGGCTACAAAGTGAGTTGAATTCTCTTTGTCTTCTATCAAAATTAAGCTCCTGTTTAACAGATAAGGTGGAGAAACAAATGGTCATACATTGCTTTTTCTAGCCATGGAACAGGCAATGACCTTCATATCATTTACTGAAAATTGCCTCAAGACAGCGTCAGACTTCACAGGGAATGCAGCCTGGAGGAGGCTTAACTTTCCAGCCGAAGGGACTGCAGGTTCTTGGCATGGGGCTCACTTTTCCCAGTTTACAGACCAATATGGCTGCTTGCGCATGTAGGCACCTAATGAAAGCATGCTGCTTTCAGAGTGGCAAGGAGGTGAGCACTGGTGCCTGCTGTTCTTGCCACTGCAGTCTGGTTTCCAAAAAATTCTGCTTTTCCCACCAACCCTCTCCAGCCACAATTTTTAGCACATATTCTTCTCTTCTTCATGCCTCACTCCATGATATTATTTCTTTCCCAAGCATTTTATTTCCATTAACTTCTCTCTTTTGCTCATTTTCCCCTTAGAGGCCTAATCATTACACAAGCTGCTGGGTCCAGTAATCAGGGCTTGGGAGCCAGTACAGGTGTGGCACCTCTGTATGAAGGAGAGTCTCTCTTCCACTCTCCCCAGTGTGAACTGCTTGCTATTCTCTCTTCAGTCACACAGAGCACCCTATTGGGCCCTTAGGAAGTTTGACCACTGCTGCCAGATGTGCAGCAGAGAGCCATAAGAATGGTCTCACTGCTGGCAGCTGGAAATCCTCATGACCAACCTGTGCAAGGCAGCTTCACATGGGACAGACACAGGCTGGCAGTCACAAGGCTTGCCAGCTCCCCTGAGCAATAAATGCCTGACCTGGAAACTGGTAGCTTTAAAAGGAAGCATTAGCATATTATGAAAGAGTGTCTGGATGGGAGGGAGCTGAAGCCCGGATGGATCAGAGCAGAGGGAACACCAAGGCACACATGTGAGGGCACTGTCAGTACAGGTCATTCATTCAACTTGAGAAACCAAAGACGGGATGAGCACCCTGGCAGGAAGAGGCAGATGGAGCTATGCTGTATCTGCAGGAGACTCGCTGGACCTACTTCCACCGTCATTAAAGGGCTGGAGCCCACGGCTGCATCACAAACACAGATCTCAGCCCAGCCTCCCTTCCCTTGCTAGGCTCCCAAGCATCCTCTCACTGTGCCTACAGAGCCGTGCCCCACTGGTGACAAGCGACAGTCTCAGTACAGCAGCCCTGGGGTGCAGGAAATGCCCTACAGCCCTGCTGTGCCCCATGAACTGGGCTGCTGACCCAAATGAAAAATGCTTGCTCCCCATCTGCAAATGTCACAAAAGATATGTAATCAGCACGTGGAATAACCTCCTTTTTTTAACTGAATGTTTCAAAATGCATGTGGAATTGCAGCCATTGTAGCAGCCTGTGTTCATTGGTTTCTATGCATAAGCTGCCATGCTGTTGCTGGTGTGTTTGAACGAAGCAGAGTTCCAGCATGCAGACAGAAAGCTTCTTCGCATGTATTTAGCTGTGCTGTTCAAAAGCTTGTTTTCCTTTTGATGCTTCATCCCCACCCCCCCCCAGCCTCATCCTCCAGGCAATGATAGCCTCCCAACAGACTGTCTGCCCTCTGAAACTGACTGTCAGAAGAGACATGGAGAATTTCAAGGGATATTTTAGAAGCAAATGTGCAAAAAAATTCCACAGAGTGCTTAGAGGGCTTATTGTCATGTCTTGATTTACCAGCACTGAGTGAATAATTCATGCAGATATTTTTTTTTTTCCTGTAAATGTAGTTTCTTTCAGAACATTTAGGTATTATTTGTTTTTTTTTCCTAAATAATGTCTGTGGTAATGTATTCATGAGCTTTATAAAGTGTTTATGAGAGTGTGACATGATTGAAAACCAGATTTGGTTGATTAGATTTTCCTGGAAACCAGGTGTGACATTTCAGGAATAGGTTTGAGTCTGTGAAGTAGGCTTCGGTTTATGAACACTACCTGTAATCCAAGAGAGCATCCATTTTGTACTGGTGGTTTGTGCTGCAAGAGAAGAGCGTGAGGGCACAAGGGCAGATATGACAGATCAAGTGCAGGTTTTTGCAGGAACTTTGATTTTGATATACTCAAAAGGAAGGCATGCTGCAATTCACTACTTCACTGGGTAGCTACTTTTATGCTGAATTATCAGGGAAAAAAAACCCTATCACCACTTGTAAAAATGCAGAGACAATGTTTTTTGTTTTGTTTTGTGAGGGCTCTGAGGGGGCAGGGTAGAGACCTTTTGCTACACCTAACTCCTTCTCCCTCAAGTATCTTGTAAAACTTTGCCATCAGATAAGATGGCAAAGCAGTCAGGGTACCCAGGCACCAATATTTTCCAAGGCATGACTCCTTGCTTCTGCCAGGATGTATTCCTGCTAACCTACAGACCAGGCCAGGGAGCTGCAGCTCTGCTCAGGGTTGCTGTCGGCATCAACAACAATGCCAAAATTCTGCAGGAAAGCACACCCCTCACGTCATGAGAGAGTAAAAACCCACTCTGCTCAGCACTGTCCCAAGTGCAGAAGGGGACACCACAATCACATTTTTGTATCTTCCTCCACTTTGTCCCTGGGTTGTCTCACCTGACTGTCCAGACCCAGCATCATCAGCATGGAGAAGAAGAGGATTGACCAGAGTGGGGACAAGGGCAACTGTGTGACGACCTGCGGGTAGGCCAGGAAAGCCAGTCCAGGGCCTGCAGTAATGAAAAGGGGGATGAGCCCATGTTTACAAAGCATTTGATGAGAAGTCTGAGCTAAGTGCCATGGTTAAATAGAGAGACAAAATTTACAGCCAAGACCTATGGGGTTTTCATGTAGGAGCTAGGAACACCTACACCTGTGCCTGTGATACACCAACTCGGTGGGAGGCATGAGGGCAAGATGGGGAGATGGAAATTATTGGAGAAACAAGTCCTGCAAGCAAGAAAGTAATCAAATTATTGCAACCAAATGGAGCTGGAGGACTCTGCTAGAAAAATAAGCTGATATTCAGAGCTGGTTATAACTTCCCTGGTGCCTTCCCCCCCCCCC
>VWZV01007083.1:740954-789057 GCA_013397155.1 Irena cyanogastra | reverse complement strand
TTCTCTGGAAAGACAGCAATTTCAAAATATGTCTTTGTGCAGAAAGGCATGGTCCCATCTTGGTTAAAAAATTATTCTGAGATCATGTCTCAAGATTTTGCATAGAGAAGCAACTCCAAATTTTGATCCCATCTACTGAAAACATAGGTAGTATCTATTCTCCATAGGAAGGTTTCAGACAGCAAATGGCCTAAATATTTCACTACAGCAAAATAAAACTTCAGCACACCTAGTCAGGAAAGAACGAAGAGCAGCCCACACCCAGTTACAAATGGTTCTCCCAGGTTGCTGTTGCATTTGCACCTGGGTTTCTGCTTACCTGAGGAGGCCAGCTCTGACACCGACTTCTTTGTGATGTGTGACATGAAGCCAATGATAGAGAAAATAACAAATCCTGCAAATATGCTTGTGGTGGAGTTTATACAACAGACAATAATGGAGTCTCTGGAAGAGAGAAAGAAAGAAAAAACCCCACGTGCAGGTCCCTATCAAGAGCAGAGGGGGAGGGAGTGGGGTAAACAAAAGACCAAGCCCTGCGGAGAGCTGGTCCCGTGCCTTAGACGGGTAGTGCAGGTGACATACTAAGTGTTCTGTAGGCAGGGAGCCCCTCTACAGAGATCACAGTGTGTCCCCTAGTCTGCATGTTGCCAGCAAGGGGACAGCAGAGATCAGGCAGATTCACAACGCCCTGCCTCACCCGTGAGGACTCCCTGCCACACAAGAGGATGGAAGAAAACAACTGACCTGTACACGTTGTTGTGGAAAGTGTTGTAGCTGCCCAGAGCAATGAGGGAGCCCAGCCCCAGGCCATAGGAGAAGAAGATCTGAGTGGCTGCATCCATCCAGACCTGTGGAGATGGAGGCAGGAGTGCAGCAGAAGGAGACTCTGTGCTGCAGGTGCATGTCCTGCAGCAGCTCAGTGCAGGGCTAGCAGGTGAACTGGGTGCAGACTGTGGAGCTGTGTGCTTGGATGTATGGCCTTGAGGGAACCCTGTCAGTAGGCCCCAGTCAAGAGTTTCTTACTAATACCTAATCTAAAGCTATTCTCTTTCAGTTTAAAGCCATTCCTCTCGTCCTATCACTACATGGCCTTGTCAAAAGTCCCTCTCCAGAACTTTACTGTAGGGTCCTTTATGTACTAGAAGGTAGGGGATCTGCATCCTTCCTATGTGTCAAGTGTATCAAAGTGCAGCCTGGCCCAGCATCAGACATAAATCCTCAGCCCTCTGACAGGATGGATGTAGATGGATGAAGAGTCATGCATTTCTGAACAGTGTCCCATGCAGATCAGAAGGGACTCTTGCACTGTCTGAGTCTGTGTGTGTGTTTGCTTTCTCACATGCGCCCCCAAGGGATGCTGCTCCATTCAGAGGCCCACATCCTTCTCTCACACCCTCCATTTCTCTTCCACTAGTGTGTCTTTGATTTTCCAACATGGAGCTGTTTGTGCAAACAACTGCAGAGGACAGCTTGCAAAGCTGGTCCCAGTGCATTAAGGTGTTAAAGCTTAGAAAGTTCAAGAAAAAGAGGCAGATTTGTTTCTTAATTGTGTAGTATTTTCACAATTCTTCTGGTCTTGAGAGCCCTGTTTCCTGCATTAGAGCCAATGCAGTTGGTAGTATAGTTATAGAGAGTGTCCTGAAAGAGGGATCATTGAGACCCTCGCAGGGAAGTGATGGATGTCCAGTTGTCCCCACCCACACATGACTGGTGACTTTGGAAGCATGGGAGTTTCACTGCTGAAAAACACAGTCTGTGTTTCCTGAAAAACTTCACTTTTGCAAGTATCCCCGGTCCTCTGGGGTCTCCTCTCTGCTTCCAGTGACCAAGAATATATTGCTGGCCACCACTTATCACTTAAGCACTTCCAAAAACTGCTGCTGTCTGTGGTGCTGTGCTTGTGCTCCTTCTGAGGCCCCCACACAAGCACCACATCATCCTTTCTCTGGAACCACCAGAACAAGACCAGACCACCAGCCCTAGGACAGTCACTGAAATGAGGCATTCCCAGCCCAGAGGGGAGGTCCCTTTGTCAGGATAACTTCTGACTCCTCATACTCTGTGGATGACACTGCTTGAGTACAGCAGAGCTGCTGCACAGATTTCCACCCATGAAGGACCTGCTCCACAGTTTTGTCTCAGCCTACGGGATATGGATCATGAATACTTGTACAGGGTTATTCCACTGTTATTTTAAGTACTTACAATATTCAGGGGAAGTGCCTGGGGAAGCCTAATGCAGAGGCAGCTGGGAGAGAAGAGCTTTCCTCACTAGGCTACAAACCTCAGAGTCAGAGAGCTTCCTGAAGTCAGGTGTGAGGTAGAAGAGGATCCCCTCCTTGGCTCCTGGCAGTGTGACTCCCCGGAACAAGAGGATGAAAAGCATAAAGTAGGGGTAGGTGGCTGAGAAATACACCACCTGAAAAAGACCCCATGGGAGAGAAGGCATCAGCCCACCAGTGCCCAGGACCTTTCCTGCCAATGGTGTCATTGAGTCTGGCATGTTCTCTTGTGAGGGGGACAGGCTCCCAAGCACAGCCACTTTCAGCAGCATTTCCTTGTATTTTCTGTCCCCCATGCCAGTAACATTCCTGGCTGTCTGAGGTTTCTCCCTCAAAGGAGAGAGGACACACTAATCACAAAAGTAGCATGCTGAAGTCTGGATGAAATGCCCAAAGACAAGGGAATTGCACAGGATAATTTTAGTCCACAGAAGTAATCCCCTTAAGTCATCACATCTTATTTTGCAGAGCTAAAGCTGGTGTTTCTCTAGACCAATGCATCAAGCAAAATGAGTTGTCTTGATTCCACTGCTTTCTTTTCAGCACTGATTCAGGATCTTACAGGTATGTGCCATCCCTCATCACAGCGCCTGCACCAGTAATCGCCAGGGCTTTGCTGTGGCTGCATAGCTAAAGCCTGTTTGAGAGCCACTGGGGAAGTTAACAGCTTACGTGGCCTACCCCTGAAGTGCTTATTTCTGATCTCTCCTCTAGATTATTCCTTTCATAATAGTGTCCCGCTGCACCATGCTGTGCTCTAAATAACACATCTCAGCATCTCAGCAGTGCTGTTTCACTAAACAAAGCAATTATCTTTCTGCTGCGCTAGCCTGGAACACTGTACACAGAATAACAACAGGCTTCTCATCTGAAGGTCTCCCCCCAATATCAAAAGGGCAGCAGAGAAATTTTCAAAGGAGATGGTGAGATTTTTTCCACCAGAGGCAATTTAAGAGACTGTGATTGTCAAAAGGGGGAGGCCACAAGAAGCTTTGCTCTCTCAAAGGGCTGTCCCAAACTGGGAAATAGAAGTAATTTCTGAAAATGCCTCTTCCCTAAAGAATGTGTGCTCAAATCCACGACCTTACAGGCAAGAGCTATTCTCTACACTTAGAATGAAAACTACCATAAACATGGTAGCAATTTTTACAGCTGCGAAAGGTAAATGTCAGGAATTTAATAGTATCTACTGTGATTTTGTCTCTAAACACCTTAGTTATATATATATAAATATTAATATAAAAATCTATTAATTAGACACTTAAATAAAATTGAGTCTGAGGGACATTTTGATGGTGCAGCAATCAAAAGAGAGGCAGCACCAAAAGACCCAGCCTTCACAGTGTACCTTGCCTGTCCACTCCACACCCTTCCAGATGGAGAAGTAGACCAGCAGCCAGGCAAGGGCCAGCGTGCCAGCCAGGGGCCAGCGGATGGTGCCAGGCTCCCCCAGGCCTCCAGACATCTGGTGCATGTTCCTCCTAAGGGTGGGAGACACTGTGTTAGGAGGAAGTCTAACAATCAAGGGCAGAGGGATTTGAAGCTCCCAGAGGCGGCTGGAGGGTGTAGGGCCAGGTGCAGACAAGCGTGAGAACCCACAAATCCCTAGAGAGAACTGAGGATCATTGTGATGGGACAAAGGGAGGCAAAGAGAGGTGGAGAGGCTGTTTGTTTGCCCATCCATCTGACTTGCATCTGCAGAGTGCACCTCATACCCACCATGGCCAGTGGCTGGCTGTAATGCCCTTCTGCCAAACCTGCCCAAGGAACAGAGTCAAGAGGCACAGCCACAGTCCTGGCGGGCAGGCACAATGACTACAGGGAGGGGGAGAAACCTGGTGTAGGCAGGCTGAGGACGTACTCCCAGAACTCAGTGACAGCGCTGGTGAGGTTGGTGGTGTCATTCAGAGAGTAGTTGGAGAAGCAGCGATCTGTGTTCCAGGCATTCCCACAGTTCTGCCATGGCAAGTCCTACACCGGCACAAGGACAGCAGGATTATCATTCATGCAATATCTCCCAGGTGAAGTCTGGCTTCTTTTAAACTGAAGCCTTTTTTTTTTTTTTTTCCCCCAAAGATAATGGGCAGCTCCACTGGATGGGCATGCCCTTGTAGCCAAAATAATGGAACAATTTTCAAAAATATGATAAATGGTGGCAAGGATTTTCAGGGAAAAAATATCATGATGTGATTAGGGCAATACTGTAGCTCCAATAAAATGTTAGCAATTCCCCACATAGAAAGCCACTTCCAATTAACTCTTGATAAATAATACCTACAAATTAAAACACTATCAAGGGATACTGTGTTTATTACAGCTTTTTGCTAGCTTCACTCAACATGTGGTTGGAATTTACTGCAGAAAGAATAAGCAGGGAATTGCTTCTTGTATTTCATTTACACCAACTTCAATGCTTAAAAAGCAACATGGCCCTGAGAATGAAGGCAAGGGGTTGTCTACACAAACAGATTGTTATACACAAGCACAGAAGTGAATTGTCCAGGACAGTAGCTGTTTCATGCTGTCCACTGCCCTGATTATAAGCAGCACAAAGGGATTCCTGGGAGATGTTTATACTGTGGGTAGCAGTGTGACTGCAGCACAACACTACAGACTTAGTACAATCAGCTCTGGTACGGCAGGCAGTGAAGCAGTGCCACGGGCCGTGTGGGCGTGCAGGGCAACTCACACAAGCCATGTAGTGCCACGGCTGAGCCAGCCCAAGGAAAGCAGCTTGGATATGTCCCCATGAGCAGCTACTTCTTTTCCCAAGCACTGTGCATGTAGATAAATGCAGAGCAGCTATTCTGGGTTATTTCCCTCTGCAGATAACACCTGAGGCTCCAGCTCAACAAAGCTTTAAGAAGATGTTTGTATCTATCCCTATTCTTCCACGAATATAGACTTCTTCAAAAATATTATCTGTGTTTTAAGTGCCTTGTGTCATCAGTGCCTTTTAGTGCTGCCTTCACTGCTCCATCTAAATCAGTGTCCTGGTTTGACAGGCAGGTAAAGAAGCCACTGAGAAATCAGACACAGCTCTGTGAAAAACACATGTTAAACGATGAAAACCCGGGAAGAGCCCTCTTTCATTTCCGGCCAGCAGAGAGGTAGCTTGGCCTGGCCTGTGTCCAGGGCCAGGCCCGGGCCGGGCCCGGGCAGCCCTGCCTCGGCCTGGGCATCTCCTTCTCCTCTCCTCCCCCCCATGGGTTGCCAGGGAGCGGGGAGGGAGTTGCCGAGGGCCGGATGGAGCCAGCTCTGTTAACATCGAGCTGCTTGTTACAGCCCAGCTCAGGGCCCAGCCGAGCCCCTCCGGCGCCCACGGGACTTTGCTCCGTAGGAGTCGCCTCAAGCCTCAGGCAGGGGGAGGGAGGAGGCCCCATTCCAGTGTGCCGCTGCTGAATTCAGGCCGGGTGATCCTGACATAGCCCAGCCGCAGCTCCCGCCACAAGTTACCGGCGGGTCAGGTGACCATTGGAAGAGCCCAGGTGACATGTTAACTCTTTCAGTGCTTCAGTCCTCCCCGGGCGAGAGAGAGAGATTCAAGCAATGTAAAGCAACAGAGAGATTCTATTAGTCAGTTGAAAGGGATGAGAAGATGCCTGTTGAAGGGCTGAAATCCTCTTGTAAAGCTATAGAGAAAGACTCTTTTTCCTTATAACACATGAGATTATGGGGAGATGAAAGTGTTTCAAAGTTGATGTCGAGCAAAAGCCTCCATGTTGAAGCAACCAGATGTGAAAGTAGCTGTGATCCCGTGAGAAGTTGGAACAGAGAGGGAGAGAGGAAGAGTCCTCTACTGCCACAGGAGAAAAGGCAGATCTCTGTGTCCAGGGATGAGGACAATTTTAGAGATAGAGAATGGAGACTTTTGCCTTTGAACTGTTCATTTTTAAAATAATACCCCATAAGTCAACATGGCCCATCGACAAGCTGTGGGAAGGCTTGTAGAGATGGGAAGGACTTCACGATAGCAGATTTTCCTCCGGGCGGCTGCTAGTCGTGAGAAAACCACGAGAGAACTGTGTTTTCCCTCCCGTGGAGGTCTCCAGAACCTTAACAAGACGGCCTTTTCTCCCTGAGTGAATTGTAATAAGAATATGTCAGAAGTGGTAAACTGACTGAGAGTTTAAGTTTAGTTCTTTACGTTGTCAGTGTTCAAAGGAAGTGAGGTGGAGGAGGGGAATTAGTCTGAAAGGTTTGTTTTAATTCTTATTACTTTTTCTTTTCCTTTTTAGTTACTGTTAATAAATTTTCTTTATATCCTTTTGAAGTTTAAGCCTGCTTTGCCTTTCTCCTAATCCTATCTCACAGCAAGAAGTAAGTCCATTAGCTGAGAGGTCTCAAAATTAGTGAAAAAATTCTAAATTAGCGAACTGAAACCATGACAATCAGTTCACTCCAGCAGATGATACCTTCAAACGTGGTATCTTGGCAGAACAGTGACTATTGAAGGGGCAAGAGTGACATTCCAGTGGCCACTCAGACCACTGCGCCCCCGTGGTGATTTCACTGAGGACTTGCTAACTGGACTGAAGAAAAGGCAGTGGCTCGAGCAGTGCTGCACAGCAGCTCTTCAATGTCTGCATGTTAGAGAAGCTGCACAGCTCTCACAAGGAGGGGCGGACTGGGGGACAGTTTGTTGCTGCTCCATTTCCTCTGAATTTCAGAGGACAGAATCTGCAGAAAGCAGGCTGAGCTCCTATTATAGTTCAAAATACTCCTAGTCAAATTTAGGAGGCACAGGGGACAGAAATCAGCCTAGCTTTCTCATTTGCACCTTTTGGAAATTTTGAATTATTATCTCTGGAAAAAGAAAAGTCTTGAGCCAAACACCTGGATCTGCCTGTGTACATGCAAGCATAGTCACCACCTGGGTCTATGTAACACCTGAATGTACCAAAGCCTAATCCTAAAAAGCATCCTGCCCAGGGTGTAGTTGGGACGGGTTACTTTGGGGAAGACCTGTGTTTATTTGGGAATCTCTGAGGGTACATCTAATCACTCACAGACAATAATTTTGTTCTAGATCCAGTACCCTATAGTGATAGGTGATATTGGTGGTAGAAGCACAGTTGGGAATGCCAAATGAAATGATTCAGCAAAAGTCTTGATAGATACTTGAAATTTTTGCTGGAACAAAAAGGAAAGCTGGATGCACTATGTCCACAATAGCATTTCACGGTTATACCTAAGTGACATTTAAAAAGATCCCATTTGAACCATGGGGCTGATGCCTTTAAGGCTTCAGGTTGCTCAGAGAGTTATGTTAAGGAAACTCTTACTAGTTTCTGGCCTGAAATAAATGATTCAGCTACCAAGAAGTTAATATGGGGTGTGATTCTAACCTTGTATGGTAGAAGGCCCTGCTATGGAAGAGGAACCCACTATAAACCATAACACCAAAGCACACACTAAGGGTCACAATCAGATGTCTAGATACTTTCTGAATCATTTTCCCAGCAGAAAAAAAAAAATCCCTTGAATATCATTTATCAATAGAGGAGTGAATAAGAACTAATTAAGATAAGGAGTAAGTCCTGAGAAATAAGACCGTGATCTGACAAAACCAGTTCTGGAAATGTGCAGCTCGGATTCGAGCAACCCTAGAAATAAAATAGAAACACAGGGTGAGTTTTAAAGACTGAAGTGAGTGGGGAGTAGTTTTTTCCCAGCAGATGGGACCATCCCCTTTGGAGGACAAGCATCACTACCCATCACCACTACAAAACTGCATCCAGAGCTGATGAACGTCTTCAGGAAAGGTCTAGCATGATGCTGACAAGGGCTCTTTGCACAAATGGCAAGTAGCTAGTGACCGCTGTGGGTCATAAACAAATCACTGTCAATAAGTGGGAGTGAGGACCCAGACCACAGCCCATGCCATGCTGTAGACATGCCCATGACTCACCGCAGTGAAAGAGTTGAAGAGATAGTAGAGGGCCCAGGCGATGATGACAATGTAGTAGATGTTCAGCCAGAAGGACAGAACCATAGCTGCCAGTCCCACACCTGTGAATGAAGGCAGAGAGCAGCATCAATCCAGGTGTCCAGTACCCAAGGGAGTTTATGGGCACCACAGCAAGGTTTTTTTTGAAAAACAGAGAAAGGGAATCAGCTCATCAACACAGTGTGCTATAGTTGCACACTGAGCTGGTCAGCAAGGGAGGCTCATTCTCTCATGTCTCTCAGCCACCTGTTTCCACGGTGGAAACAATGCTTTCAGTGTGCTACCAGTACTTTATGGACAGAGCTCCATGAAAACAGGATCTTGTCACTTCCCTGGCAGAATTGTACTTTCCCACATCCAAGGCATTTCTGAATCACCATTAGGTTCTAGAAAACAGTTACTTCAAGCATGGCAACAGGTTGCATTCCCGTGCAATTAAAGTAAGCATATGTAGGGAGGCTTGGGAAAACAACGGGTCTTCTGCAACCAGAGCCCCTCCATCACAATCCATTCTGCTCATAAAATCCCTTGTCACCACACAAAACTGCTTGAACAGAGCACAGTGATGTTAGTGACCAAAGACATTGAGCTCAAAGACAGCTTGATAAAGACAAAGGGGAAAACCCCTCACCGCTCACCTGCCCCCAGGGATTTGCTGATTTGCCTTCAAACCATTAATGGGGTTTTGCCTCTAGTTAAGTGCCATTGCAGTCACAAACACACAGCACAGTACCTTTGAACATGGGTGCTAATCTCCAGACTCCCAGTCCACCAACAGCAGTATACTGGCCTAGAGCAGTTTCCAGCAGAAAGAGAGGAATCCCAGCAAACACCAGCGTAAGGAAATAGGGGATGAGGAAGGCCCCTGAAAAAAAGAGCAATGTTATCAGGCAGTTCCCCCTTTGATCAAGAAGAAAATGCCTCCAGCTGCAGTTTCTTGCTCTGCAGCACCCATGTGATTAGGAGCAGCCTCTCCCAAAGGTGACAGCTTGCAGCTGGAGTTGGTGTGTTCGGTGAGTCTCCCACCGAGGTCACCACTGCCTTCCCCTTATCACTGTGGGTATGTATGTACCACGTATACATATACACTGGCATCACTAGCTGTGCAATGCCAGGGTTGCTTTGTTCGCTGTTTAGACAATGCTAAACCCAATCTGACAACAACCTCAAAAGCTTGGACACTGACATTGGTAACTTGTTGATGCTTTCTGTCTTACCTGCAGAAGCTTTCAATTCTTCTTCTTCTTAGTGAGGGAATAGTGCACAGGAATATCTGGCATTGGCCACTGCTTTCTTTGTTTACAGCTGTTTCAGTCTTTTAAGAAAACTGTGACCAAGACTGTGTTGGCTCTTGTAACAGTGTTATATACCACCCCACCTGTGTTTTAAGTTTTACCCTTAAAATTCCCAGTGAAAACATTATTCTTCTCCATGGCCCTATGCAAATCATGTCATCACTAGAAAGGAGCTAGAACACTCACTCACCAGAGATATTACTGGCACCCTGTTTTTAGAAGAGTAATTAGAATAGGAGAGCCTTGCTGTGTGATTGGAAGGCTGTACAAGTTCAGGTCATCCTGACTTCTAGGGCATGGGACAAAGCCCATTTTTTTTCTTTCTCATGCATGTACTGGAGTGGCCCATCATTTCTGAAGAGGACAAACTTTTGCAGAAGATGCTCACTGGGGACAGGGAGGATACTCCTTTGCCCAAAAGCAGCTGGCTGTGTTCAGGACAGCACTGATTCCTGCACTAGCCTTAGAGCTGAGCTGTGAGTCTGAGTCTTCTCCAGCTAATCGTAGGAAAGCAAACATGGAGCCGGCGAGCAAAGCCACTCTGGAGAGCTGTGCCCCAGCTAGCACCCAGCAGAGACAGGCTCCAGCTGCTGCTCTCTGAGAGCAGGGAAGCAGCCAGGCACAGCCAGGGATGCTGGCTCAGGAGACATCCAGCTGGGGACATCTGCCTGCCAAACAGGGAGCTAAACCCAGCTGGGAGAGGCAAGTGCCAGCACTCAGCATGGGAGTCCATGAGAGGCAGCATGCAAGAGGAGCTGGCAGTGGATGGTGAGGAGAAAATACTCTGTGCCAGCAGCTTGGTGAACATGAGCCTGAATCACAAGCTGGCATGGAAGGGCAGGCTCTTGGCTTCACCAGCAATCTGGCACACAGGTGAGAACAGCTTTGGGCATCACTATGCCTGCTCAGCAGCCTCCCCTGTGTGCTCACTAGACATCACAGCCGGCAAGGTCCAGCCCCCTGAGAGCCCTGCGGGAAGCTAGTGTCTGCTCCGAGGACAAGGCTGCTGCCACCCTGCTCCCTGGAGTTTGGAGGCTGAGCTTAGCAGCAGTGCAAATCTCTTCCTCAGTTCTGTGCAAGCAATTAATGAAATTTGGCTGCAGCCCTGATGATCCTGCATTTCTCATCTACAGCAGGTCAGGAAGGTTTTTAGGTGAAAGATCTTACTAGACTGTTGGGGAAAACAACAAACAAACAAACAAATAAATAAACTTTTGGACACAAGTCTTTTATCCTGGCTTGACAAAGATTCTCAAGAGCAGAAAATCCACAAACCAGACCATCTCCTTGAGCTGAGGGCTTTTGGCAATGACACTGCCACTCTGGAGGGCCAGGTCCCCAAGCAGGCATGAATAATATCCCCAGGTCCTGTATAGCCAGGTGAGAAATCAGTTCTGAAATTTGCATCTAAATTTTGCAGGCCGGAGCAAAATATGGTTGTGTGTGACCTTGTGAAAATCCCAGCTTGTCTCCAGATCCATGGGTGTCAAATTGGTGATGACGCTAGTCCTGCTCAGAGCACTTGACCCTTGGAGGCAAGGAAGGACCAACAGTGCCTGGCGCTCACTGCGCAGCCCTAAATCTGCCTGCTCCTAATGTCGTACAGCGGAGAACAACAATTAATCCTTAAAACAGGAAACACTGCCTTTGAATCAAAAATTGAGGATTACAAGCTGTTACACGCTGCTGCTTTGAGTCTCAGTGCACAAATGAGGAGTCCAGGATGCTTATTTAAAGGATTCTTTTTCTCTCAAGTTACTCAAGCTTAGGATCTCACAGGCAATTTTTAGCATGTACTGAGCCGCATTTAAAGTGAATTTGGAGTCTGATACAATTCTGTTGAGATCAGAGGGACTGTATAAGGTTAGAGATTGGGGTAGACGCTGGAGCCATGGGCACAGCTGGGCACATCCAGCTGCGTGCAGGGCCAGCAGGGAGCCCAGGCATCACTTTGGGTGAAGCCTGCTGCCCGCAGCGGATGGGCTGAGCGCTGGGCTGCCGTGCCCTGGTCTCCCTGCGCCGAGCAAACCAGCCGTGAGCCGATGCAATGTGACAGCGGTAAGTGAGACGACAATATTTCCACTCAGTTCAATTTGCCTGTGCGTAATGGAAGCAGCCCACACGACCGTGCTCTGAGCAGCGCACATGCAGGAGGCTAAAATTAGAGTCCCACCCACAGTCTGCTGTGCTCCAGAGGCGCCTCCGTCTAGGCAGAGCCGAGGCGGTGCCCAGCCGGTTGCGAAGGAGCTGCCGTGCGCTCCTGCCTCGCCGCTCCGCTCCGGGTCCCGGTGACGCTTCCGTGCGTCAGCTCTGCCGCCCGGCCCGGCCGCGGCAGCTCCGCTCGCTCCTTAGTGCCGGCTGCGGGAGCAGCCGTGCCTGCCAGCAGCCACCGCCGGCAGAGACGAGAGGAAGGAGCCATCCAAGCTGCCACAAACGGCAGGAAGCGGCAGGAGAGCCAGGGTGTTCGGGAGCAGGCAGGAACCAATTCCTGCATTTCATCTTCCTGGCGTTTCTGCTCACAGCCGGCTGCTCCCTCTGCGTGGCCGCAGCTCTCAGGGCAGAGATCACCGCATGTTCCATTGCTAATGCTAATAATAGCGCTTCACACCTCTACAGCACCCTCTGTCCTAGGTTCTCAGCTGACTTTATATGCAGGATTGATTTTAGCTTCACTACACCCGTAATATAATTACAGGCATTGTCATCTCCACCTTTATGCGTGAGGAGACAGTCACGGGCAGCACAGAGCTGGTGTGAGACTTGAGATGACACAGCAACCACAGGGCAGATGCTGGCTACTAACCAGTGCTGGGACCTAGCCACGGGGGAAATGTTCTATGAGGAGAGCTAGCTGTCAGAGTGTGGCTAGACAAAGATGACAAACCTGCACCGTAGCTCTGGCATTGGTGGCACAGGCTTCCCGGGGTGGGCCTGGATGTTCCCATAAACCTCACTCAGCTCAGCTGCACATTTCCACCTCTCCACAAAACCCAAAGAAGCTGTGGATGCCCCATCCCTGAAAGTATTCATGGCCAGTTTGTATGTGACTTTGAGCAACCTAGTGGAAGGTGTCCCTGCCCTTGGCAGTGGGTTTGGAACTGGCTGATCTTTAAGGTCCTTTCCAAGCCTGACCATCCTATGATTCTACTATTCTATGAAAACAACATGCTCAGTTAAAAATCTTCTTGTCAAAATTGCTAACTTTCTGGTCTCCTGCTAGGACTCACTCCACATGCTTCAGAGAAAGGGCCTAGATACCCTTAAATGCCATGAAGTTAAATGGACATTACTTCAGGGAGCAAGACCCTTCTCCTCTTTTCCAGGGTTGGAGGAGAAGAGCATCCTACACTGCCTGTGACAGCAGAAATGGGCTGGTAATACGAGAAGTTACGAGAGCCAAAGGCGAAAGGAAAATAAAAAAGACATGGAGAAAAAACATGAGAAGAGACCCTCAGAGCATCATGAATGAGTGTGGCACTTGGGATGGGGACTCCAGGCCAGGAAGAGCTAAGAGGGAAGTAAAGAGCAATGTAGGAAGACTAGCAGACAAAACTAAAATTATATATACAGCCTTAGAGGTGAGGAAAAGGGGTTTGGACTTGCGTGGGAAGTTTGTAAAATGGTTCAAGGAAGTGAGCAGCTCTTCAAAGGGGAAAAGGAAGGCTATTTCAGTAACAAGCAGACACAAGCAATGGGAGAGCTCAGCATGGAGTGAGAAGAAAGAGTCTCTGCTCTACTGACACCTGCCCGTACTCCCCTCCACAAAAGCATTTCCCTGACAAGGCTGAAGAAAGCACCATTTGAGAGGGGAGTTGGGGCACAGAAGTGTGTTTTCTGAGTTGATCTAAGATGTGCAGAAATTCTGTAGCTGAGCAGGGAGAATTCTCTTGAGAATACACTAGATTGAGGAGGACCCAGCCTTTAACAGGCACAAACTGGTTTCTCGGGAGGTGCCCAAGAATCTGACTGGGTGCCTATTTGTGTGCCCTCCCTGTAAGTAAATGAGGTCTCACATGTTGGAGGGTTTTTTGGGTTTTTTTTATTTGTTTTGGTTTGGGTTTTTTTGTTGGGGTTTTTTGTTTTTTTTTTTTGGTAGCCCTGCAGATTTGGACCACACAAGCATGACAGAACTCAAACTGCTTGTTTTATTTCTTTGGACTGCTTTTTCCCTTCCTGCACTTGCTACTAAAGCCCACAGATCATGAAAACTTGTCTCTGGACAACTTAATAACACCCATCATGTGGGAGAGCTCTCAGCTGAAGGACCACACATTTGCCCAGACCCACACCAAACCAAAACCTGCTCGGGGACAAGGCTGTTCATTGTGCATTTCTCTCACCTCCTCCATTTTTGCCACAGAGATAAGGAAAGCGCCAGACATTGCCCAGACCGATAGCATAGCCCACACATGACAGCAAGAAGTCAAACTTCCCCTTCCAGGAACCTCTGTCTGGGATCTCTTTCTTCTTCTTCTTGGTGCTCATGACCTCAGGGCTGATGGGCTCTGGCTCCTCCAGGGCTGCCTGCTTCACCTCAGAGGGAGAGTTCAGCTCCACAGAGGTGTTGTCCATCTTGCCCATGGTGACTCAGAAGTATGTCCACTCTTGCTGAGGGGCTGGAGGAGCAGTTTCTGCCCTGGCCACGTGAAGACAAGATGGAAAGCACTGAGCAAAGCTCCTGGTGAGAAAGAAGGAAGGTGTCCTGTGTCAATGTAGTGTGTCAGACTTGGTTGTTACCATTACATAACAAATCCCTCAACTTTCATCTTATCTGCTTCTCATCCCAGTGCTCTGCAGGAAGATCTCTGAGACCAGTAGGCATGCAGCAAAACCACAGGTTGTGGGTAACCCACCACAGAGCACAGAAATATATCTGTCCTGTCTGAGTGACAGTGGAGAAGGACACAATGAAGGTGCCAGAGCTCCCAGGTCTGGGGTCCAAAACTGAGTGCTGCAGCCACAGAGCCATCTGAGAATTTGTGTGGCCCAGCCAGCCAAGGACATCTTTGCAGCGGCACCTCTCCTATGGATATGCTCCACTTGGCAATCCTATGCCTCTATCCCTCACCATGGCAGCAACACAGCTGTGTTCACAGCTGTGCACCTGCAACATGTGGCAAGGCAACCACTGCTCTGCTCAATTCCTCCCTGTACACCACGTTGCATGTGGTACTGTAATCCCCAAGTGTATTCAGCTTGTGCTCACTAGTGACTAGAGTCAGCCTGTGAACCACTGAAATCCCACTAAGTCAGGACTCCAAAGTCCTGATGATTAATTTCATGAGTCTGACTAAAAAAAAAATAATTAATACCTGCATTGATTTTAGGCCCTAAGAAGTATATGATCATCACACCAAAACAATTTGGAAGGAGAGCGAGAGCAGGCTATGTTACTACACCTGTGTCTAACCCAATATTGCATTCATGTCTTGAAAAATAAGTGCAGTTCTCTCTTCTTGTCACACAAGCTATTGCAAAGTCAGAAAAAGGCATAGAAGAGAGCCAAAATGCTGCTTAAAAATGTGGAGCAACTTCCACGTGAAGAGAGTATAAATGAAACAAGATCTGTTGTTCTGTGGAAAAGGTAGCTGGCAGGGGCCTATAAATGTATCAGTGTCATAGAATACAAGTATTCACCATTTCTGACACAAGAACTGCAAGGGATTAAACCATGACCAGCAGGTGGTAGGTTCAAAAAGAGCAAGAGGTGACATGGTAGTGGCTACAGAGAGCAACACAGTTTCCCAGGCATTGTCCTGGGAAAAGCTGTGAGAAGCTCAGAGAAAGAATGACAAACAATAGTTACCTTAACTTGCTACCCCAAGTGTCTGTGAACATGTAGAATGCGTTTACCCCAAGGAGTGGTTTCTTAATTAGCCAATAGTGATAGTGTTTTTATTAGAAGACCAATTACATCTACCTGTATAATAACTGTCTATAAAAGTAATAAGTTTCTTAATATAGATTAATAGTTCAGCCTTCTGTGAATCATGGAATCAATACTAAGTATTACCCGGCTGGGGCCGTCCTGCAGTGACAAGGTGATATTCCAGAAAATGTGCAGCTATGGAGAAAGAGTCCCCACTGCAGGACATGCCAAATGTTGAGAGTTTATATGACTTCAGAAGAGGAAATTGAGGGGATAAATAATGAAAGAAAAATGCACCAGAATCTACTACTGCAATCTTACAAAATCTTGAGCTGGAAGTTGTTGGAGGTTGAGGGACTCTTCCAAGGAAATAACACTCTCTACTTTTCCTGGTTTTATCCTCTCCCCTCGGCATTTGCCCTCAGCCAGCACAGAAAACAGGACTGGCATGGGGTTTGCTCCCACTCACTTCTCAGCCCATTTTACAAATTTAATCCTCACCAGGGGTCCTGAGGATAATCAGTGCTACAATCTCCCAGAGAAGTCTGTTGACAAAAACATTCATAGATGCAAACACTGGAAAACAAACAAACAAACAAACAAAAACCCCAAAATGGATATATCAGGAAACAAATCAATGCTGTAAAGAGGTGTCATGCACTAGCAGTTAAAGCTGACCTTGCTTGAGCTTCTTACTATTGGCAGTCTAGTCTCATAAAGAAACAGCACCCATTTGTTCCATGGGATGTTTGGGGGACTCATTAACAAGCATTTCTAAAGTGTATTGGACAGAGATGGTCTCAAGTCCAGGCTCAATGGCAGTATGCCTCCTGCTTACTACAGTAAGCATCCCATGATTACAGCAGGTGGATTTTGTTCCCCCACAGAATTCATCACTGAGGTTATAAAAACTCTATCAACTGTGAAGAGAATGGCTGAACCAGGAAATAACTGTAATTCTTTCTGATAAGTCAGTGGAGAAGCCAGAAATCCCCTTGCTATGGGACAAAGTCTGTAACCAAACTCCCTGAGCTATGGAGCCCACACCAAGCCTCACCCTCACTCTTCTAGCCCCAGGATGGTTGCAGTAAGCCCAGCAATAAGTGCACATGAAAATGGTTTCTGGGGAGAACAGACTATTTCACATAGCCCATGAGGCAGATGCCAGAAGAGACCATTGCAGGACACTCAGAGCAAAGACTTTGGTTGACAGATCCCATTTCTGTCCTACACCTTGTGATAGCATGGTCACACCAGCTCCTGGCTCCTCACTAAGGCAGGGAGAAAAAGATTATACATAACATGTAGGAGGAAAGTAAAATAAAAAAAAAATTATAAATCAAAATAGAAGAAATACCAAAACCCTTGGGAAGATCTCAGAGGGGTGTTGTCAGGATAATTAGCTATTCCTGGAGACATAACAAATTGGACTCAGAAAAAGCCATTTAGACTTACTTCTTTTCTTTTCTGTAGACAAAAAACAAAAGGTAAGCTGCTGTCTTTAAAAAGTATTTATATATCCTGCTCTCCCTGTGCTCTTTTCCCTGTTCCTGTTGCCAGAGCTCTAGGGTGATACTGCAGCTAGATGGTCACACCTCATATTTCCTAGACTTGGGGTAAGATGATAAAGGACCAGCAGACTACACTCGTCAATTTCTTCTTACCTGAAAAGTGAGGTCCTTCATCTCCAGCTCAGAAAGAATAAGCTAGATTTAGAGAGGTTTCTTCACAGTCAAGAAATAGAAAAACAGGCAAGAGGATCTCACTGAGGATCCATCCCACCTACTGTCCTGTCTCTCTGCAGTGATGGATGATTAGGATAGAAGGGCTTGTGCACATCCCACAGCCCGGCTGTGCCATGTCCTTCCCCAGACACATAGCCCTGACCAGCAAAAGCACAGGCATCAGTCACCACAGGCCAAGTGTTTGACTCCTCTGTTGCTCACATGCTGAACAAGTGATCCTACTGGGACAAAATGTCAGCCCCTCCACTTATCCACATGGGTCTCCTCCAGCATGAGCACAAAGGTTTGTCCTGTGCTGACGAAACAGAGAGAGCAGAGTCAGTTCAGTAGCTCTCTGTCATGTCAGATTATTTGTTCTGAAAAGCACATGGTACTTTGGGCACAACAAAACACCTGAAAGACTCAAAATGATAATCAGTAAGAGCAGAGCTACAAGATGGAGGTAGCTCTGCTTTGCAAGGACTTGAAGACAAGGTCAAAGAGTTTTGACATGACACTATAGCAGGTTTCTCATTCAACTTCTTCCAAATGCATCATATTCCGAAGCCAGAACTTTCCAAGCAATGCCATAAATTCCTGGCAGTAAAGGAGTGACATATGTTTCACCAAGTTGTATAGAAGGCCTGGTCTTTTGCTGCTCAAGTCAATAGAAACAATTGCCTGGTCCCCAGTGGACGCAGAGCCAGGCTGAAACACATTCTGGCAAACAGATCGTCTTTTTTTTTAGGGATTTTGCTTCAAATAAGAAAATAGCACTGAGAAAGTACTGCTGCCACTTGAAACTGCCTCCTGAATCACTGTTCCTAACAACAGTGACCTTTTTACTTTCCCCTGCTTCAGCATAAAATATTAACAATCTCCTCCAAATTTGACAGAAACCAAAAATTTCAAGGGCATAAAATTGCCTGAAATGAAACAGCAAAATGACCTATGGAAACATATGTAAGAAATACTTTTGTACACCTCCTCACCTCTTATTTGTCAGTGATTTAACAGCCACACAAATTACTTCTGACCCATGCAGGTAGAGCTGCAATTAGTTTAATTACACAGTGCAGACTGTTGTTTAGTCAATTAGACTTTTCCTTCCATCCACACCATTTTAATGACAGCCAAGTAGCCCCAAGGCTCATGTGTCTTGTTTAGAGCTGTAACCGGCTGATCAGGGCACAGCAGACTCTCGGTCAATTTTCTGCTCACTGCAGCAGCAGCATATGCTGGAGCTTCCTGCATCCATGAAAGCAGGACCTGGGGAAAAGCTCCCTGTGGGAGCCTGAGGATTCTGGCAGACTACTGGCCCCACATGGAGCCCACTCAGGGCTGGAGCATCACTGTCCTGTCCAGCTGGGTCAGGCAGACAGGGCTCATGCTTCACAGCCCTCTCTGCATGCTGCGCAAGAGGTGCCAGTGCAGTCACCCAACATTTCATGTCCTTTCCCCTGAAGACAGGTGACTGCTTGGTTGGAGAAGTCAGCACTCACAGAGGATGTGACAAAAAAGTAAATTACCTCTCCTAGGTGATGGAGCTGCTGGGTGGCCTGCAGTTCCACCCCCTTTTCCATACTCTTGCATGAGATTTGAGTTGCTGATACCTGGGTCTGACCTGCAGCTGCTGTCCAGTGTACCTCTTCCACCAGCAGCCCACATCACTCTTAACAATGTGGCAGGCAAGGTTGGCACCACACCACAACTTTATCCAGATGAGAAGAAGAGGTAATTGGGGCATGAGCCACGTTTCATAAACCATCAGATAAATGAGACTTTCACATGAGGCAAGGACACATCTTTCAGCCCATAGTCATGATCCCAGGAGGGCTATGGCAGTACGTCACAGCCCTGAAAAAGTTTTTGGAGCTGTTGGGAGTGGCTGCATCCTGCCATGCGATTGCTTTGACAAGGGGCATCTTCATTTTTGTGTTATACATGCAGAAGAAATGGCACCAACTAGTGCAACAACCTAACTGTCTCCAGATGCCCACTTGAATTTTCTCTGGCTCCTCACCCCATGGGAGAAGGTGAGGTCAGGTCCTTCTCCTGGCCACAGGCTGTGCTTCACTCACCACTTCTGCTGTCACCTTACATTGTCGCTAAGGAAAGCAGGGGTTCGTGCCTTTTTTGGAAGATGCAAATGATGCAGCCTCTGAACCATTTTAATGCTCTCACATAAAATTTGTCCTGCTCCCTGAGAAGCTTCCCCAGGAAGCAGAGAGATGGCAGGACTCTTTTTTGGCCCTAGCAGACTGTCCTGACCCAGCCTGAGCCACCACAGCAGCATGAGGATCAAGGCCAGGCCACATCCCATTCCCTCACAGCAGCATGAGCAGACTGCACATTTCCAGATTGGGAGGCATCCCTGTCTCCATCCTCCTCAGAGAAAGTAGCACATTAAAAAGATTAAAGGCCTATTTTAGATTAAAGGTTATTTTAAATGCATTGATTAAATTTAAAAGTGTTTTTCTTTTCTTGTATAGTGCAACTTGTCATGCTGGGATGCCAGTTTCATTAAGCTGGTATTTTTTGCTGCATTATTCTTTTGCCCTGCCTGAAGCAACGTGGACATTTTTAGCCCAGCTTTATTCTGCAAAGACGAATCTGTCTGATCCCAACCCCAGTTACATTTTGAGTTCACTGGTGAGTTTCACCTGTTCTTGAAAAAAGAGCACAGCTCTCAAAGAAGTTCCTCAAGAAGTAAGGAATGGAGAGAGAGAAGAGCTGCAGGTTACTGCTCCTCCAGAAGGGTGGTGGGGTGACTTGCTTTGTTCCTTGGTAAGGCATAGTTCTACTCCAGGGAGGCTAATGGAAAAAACCTTCCCAGTGCCTTCAACTGAGAACATCAGTGGGGCAGAAAGGCCTGAAATGGACACAGAGAGGGCAGTTTCAGATGGAATTTCTCACTTGTTTATACCTCCTGTGCCTGTTCATGACAGCCCAGCATGGTGTCCAGGCACTGCCACCAGGATGTGGACAGGCATCCACACTGGCCCCTTCTCTCTTTTCTCCAGAGAGGCTGCACTGTCACAGCTCAGTCAATGCAGCTTGAGTTACTGCTCACTGACTACTACCTCACCGAAACTCTGCCTCTAAACCAAGATTTTATCTTGAATCCTGATCTGAAGCAACATCTTGGGTGGGATTTTGGCGTTCCCAGGGGTAAACTGCTTTGCCTTATAAGGACTCATCAGTGCTGCGCAAAAGCCATGGCTGTGCAGTGCATGAGGAGGAAGAAATCATAACTTCACACACATAAAGCTGGATTTGATGCAGCTCCAGAGATGTTGCAAGTGATGTCAGTGGTTATTTGCTATATTTGTCTTGGTATGCTTTGGGGGTTTTTTGTGTTTCTTTTTTGTTTGTTTTGGTTTGGGTTTTTGTTTGTTTGTTGTTTAGGTTTTTTGTTTTGGTTTGGTTTTCCTCCTTTTTTAAAATGAAATCATTGAACTAAGCATATTGGGTAAAATTGGTGTTGCAAACCAACATGCACTTGAGAAAGTCACCTTGGACTTTGTTTCCACAATTTAATAAAAATAAAATTGAATAAGGAAAAAAAAAAGTGCAGGAAAGAGCAGAAACAAGCATGAGAATGATCCAGGGTCTGCTCTGAGCTGTCCAGCATTGCCAGAGAGCAATCTCTTCTCACCTTGCTTGGCAGAAGAGCAAAGGACTGGCTGTGCCTGGGGCTGTGAAGCTCAGATTGGGAAATGACCCATCCACAGGGCACAGATAATTTCAGCCTGCTCCACAACAACCAGCACCTGCTGCCCTTGGAGTAAGATGAGCAGGTGAAAACCCTGCACTGCCTCAAAAAATGTCTTCTACTGCGTTCAGGTGAAAGCACAAAGAGGAAGGTAGGTAGGAAAAGAATGAGAAAATCACAGACCTCCCCCCTGCTCCTTCTGGGCAGGGTCACAGTAGCTACCAAGCACCCTACTCAGAACATGGCACCTGTGAATGTGGCTGTTACCACTCTGGCACAAGTATCCAGCTCCAAAAAGACTAAAGTCTCACCACGCAGAGCACAACATTGTTTTTCTGCTGCAGTATGGCCAAGCTGAAGAGAAAATCTGTGTTCATTCTCAGATGCCAAACTCTTTGTTTTTCTTCTCATGAAACCAGAGAGATAATCATGCTCTAGAGCCCTTAGGCTGCCACAAGGCCTCCTTTGATCACATGCTTTTTTGGGGGGTGGAAAATAGAGAACAGCAGAGCCAGCTGCCTCATCAGGAAGCTTGCAAGAGCATTGGTAGCCTCCAGCCCCTTGGCTGAGGTTTTCCTCAAAACAGCCTGGAAAACATGCTCATTACCCAGAGCACCATCCCCTGCTGTCCAGGATCAACCTGCAAGTAGCTGGGCCTTATCTCTACCAATTTAACATTCAGATCTTGTCCTATCCTCACTTCTTGTGCAAAGCTCTGCAGAGCAGTGGAGAAGGAGCAGCTCTTCTGCCAGGACTTGTGATCAGGAGATAAAGCAGAGTAAGGAAAGGTTATTGTCCCTGTTGCCTTGGCTGAAGACTCAAGTCACATCCCACACAGCCAGTCCATACCAGGGTGCAGACCCCAGCCCTCTGGCACCAGGAACAGCCTTTACCATGTAAGCATCTCCACAGGGGCCAGACACAACACCCACTTGCTCTATCCCCAGCAAACAGGACTCAGTGTCATGGGTATGCTCACCTGCAGTATAAGGACATAAGTTCCTTGTGCCCATTAAGTTTCTTCATAAGAAAATGCAGTTCCAGCTGCATATCTTCAACCTGATTTTTGTTCTCCACACAACAAAATCCTGAATTGTTGCAGAGCTTCTCTTGGAGGAAGGAGAACCAAAATTAAATGTGCTAGAGGTCTCTACCAGATGCTGGCAGAACCACAGCAGGGTCACCAGCAAACTGAGGAGCCTTTGGTATCCAGACTGCAGCTCCAAGAAGCACTCGTGGGAAATAGGGAGCAGGGAGAGGGTAGGAGGAGAGGGAAGAAGGGATGAGTGAGTTTGTCCAGACCTCCAGTGCTGGGGAGGGCTTCACTGAAGGAATGAGTTACCTCCTCCAGAGTCAGTCTCTTGCAGATAGAAAGGAAGGAAGGGCACAGACACAGATCCCAGAAACATCCCAGCAGCTGTACAGGCAAGGAAGCTGAGGTCCACTGCCACAGACCATCAGAGCTTGCAGGACCTTTGTGAAGGGTCACAAAGAACCTAGAACACTGTGTGTCATGTTGATCCTTGGGGCTGAAACATATAAGGCTGGGGAGGGCTATCCCAGCCTCAGGGAGGGGGAGCTGAGCCCATGCCTCTTATGTGCATATCACCTAACCCATTCCCTGAGTTCTACCCACTGGAGACTCTCCCCAGAGAAGCTTGCCCCAGGTTTTTCACATATGTGCTGATACAGCATCTTTACTGAGCAATCATTTGCACTCACTACAATTTCTTCCCAGCCCATAGGTACTGTGAGAAGCTTTCCAGTATTTGGGACCCCAGTACCATTTTCAGGTCATTCTCTGGGACAGTCATCTCCCCTCTTGCTCTGCCTGGTAGTGCCAGCTCCCTGGATGGAAGCAGGGGGTTCCTCACACAGCAGGGCAGGGAGCAGCATCTGCAGGTCCTTCCCAGCCACCCTCACTGCAGAATGGGGGAGAGATGGTTCATGCCCCACCTCTCTACTGCAGCAGAAAAAGTCTCTTCAGCCCAGGATTTTGCTCAGTGAACAGGTTTTTGGAGGTTGTTTGCTGCACCTGCCTGTTAAGACCAAGGGGAATCCAGTTAGCTCTGCATGGGAGTGACAGATGGGAAAGCTGCTGCCTTCCCAGCAACTGGTTTCTTTCTTGACCAAGGGGACATTGCAATGGCAATGGCAACTGACAGAAGAAATTTAGGCATTGCAGAGGTGCAGCTGTAGGTAAAGCTGCACAAAACCTGCTCCGCTTCACACTGCTCCAATTGAGTGCCAGGCAAGGCTGTCCTCTTTTGCTCAGCCCTCCATCACCTTTTGGAAGACAGGAATAATCCTGCATCCTGCCTTGTCCCCAGGGTGCTGTGCCACTCTGCCCGACATCCAACCCAGTATGGATGGAGGAGAGCCCAGCACCACTCTTCCCCAGGGATGCTAGTGCAGGCAGGTGCCTCTTTCCCACCACTGCTTTGACATTCCCTTCTCTGCCCCCAGTGCTCACATCCCAAGACCAGACACTGCTGTCCCAGTGGACTCACCTGCCTCACGGTGCCAGCTGGTGGTGGGTCCCTGGGGCACACAGAGCTGCTCACAGAGACACCAGCTCAGAGATGCACATCCAGACCTGCTCCCACACGCAGAGGGGAGCTGTAAGCCCCTCCTGCCACAGGGCCCTTCTCTCTCTGTCTCACCCCACACTGCTTCTCATTGCACTATCGACAAGTCCTTAATGAGCTTTGCGCTCATGTCCAGTCAAATCAACACTCTGCATGTCATGGGTGTGGGGTGGGGGGGACCCATAGCCGCTAGAAAATCACAGTCACTGGGAGAAAAGAGGCTCCAATGTCATGGGCAGGAGGGAGGACAAAGCAAAAGGACCTGATGTCAAAGAAGGGGGGAGCCATCAGGCAAGTGGGTTGCAAGGGGTTGGTTGAACTCATACTGCTGCAGCAGCTCCTGCAAGGATTTATTAGTTCCTGCAAGGATCAAGTGCATTACTGGCTATGGGTCAGGCTTTTGGCATGGAGGGGCCAGCCGCAGGAAAATGGATATTTCTCATTTGAAGTGGCAGGTACCAACCATCAGCCAAGGAAAGGAGCCTCGTGTGAATAACCAGTTGTTTAGTGTGAAAATCTTGGCATCAGATCTAAAACAGCTTGTGTGGAACCTTTATTTCTCTTTCTTTTCCTTTCTGGGGCCCAAGATAATTTCCATCTGCTGGGAGTAGAGAGAAGTTGCTCTCAAAAGCAGCATGGAGGAGCTGCTGATGCTGTGAGCATTGCCTTGTTAGAGGCAGCACTGACAGAGAGGCACAGAAAGGAGCCCAAGTGAGCTAAAACATAATTCTCCCCAGTGATGACACCTTAGCCCTTCACCAGCTCATCTCTTTGTGTTAAAACAGAGGTAGGGATGCTTAAAATCATGACAAAAGTACATTTAGCGGGTTTCAGTGCTGAGGAGACAACACGATGACCTGATTCCCCTCCTGCCCCCACACACAAACAAAAGCTGGCTTCACCCTATTTGTGACATTGCACCAGCTCCATGGAGGCTCAGGTGGGCTCGGGGCACCAAGGTAATACCATAGCTTTTATTCCTTGCTATCAAAACTCTCCTTCTTTAAATGTCCCCCCTCCCCCTTAGAGTAGGCAATAACTCATCACAGCTAAATCTGACACAGCTTATGGGCCAAAGCCCTTGCCCCATAGGGATGGGAGGGAAAACCTGCTGCCTTACAGCTTTGTTGAGGTTGCTGCTTGTGCTGCCACCTACATCTGTGCTATTATCCTGCCAACAGGCTATGTTTAAAGATCACATTTCAGACTAAGTGGTCACTAGAAGAGCATGGAGGAGGCAGTAAGACCTCCATTAGGTTTTTTGGGCCCTTAAAGGAGAAAGGCGGTGATGCTAGGAAGGCTGGCAAGAGGGAAATTGGAGAAAGAAAATTATTTTTACTGAGTAAACCCAGGGGACTTTGAGAGCTGAGTGGCTCTCCAGCCCACACACTGGAGGCATCCTGACAAAAAGGCACCCTCTCTGAGCTGAAGCAAATTCAGTCAGTGGCAATCCCTTCTAGATGAAAGCTATGGGTCTGACAGAGCACCCTCATCCCTCTCCTCTTCAGGGAGTCTGTGTCCCCCACACCAGTCTGGGAGCTTGAGTACTTCTTATGTAGCAGCTAATGGAGTTAAAAGAGAAGTAAACTACATCTGTCTCAGAAATCTTTCCTTTAGGCTCTTAGCTGGGATAAAAAATCAGCCAGTGAACATGTGCTGCCTTTGCTCCCTGGGAAACCCATTCTGTATCTCTACAGTTGAGCACAGCTTGCACTGGCCAGACCTGCAAGCACAGGGAGCATGTAGTGCAGAACAGGGAAATCATTATTGCCCACCATGCCATGGAACACTGCTAGAATTGCTGCCAGCTGAGTCCTGCAGAGACAAGATCAAATCCCTTCCTGGTGAACTAAGGTTCACATTGTCTTGGAGAACTTTTTCTATGGTGGTGGGATTGGAACTAGAATACCTTTAAAGTCCTTTCCAGCCCAAACCATTATTTGATGCAACTCTTGGTGAAAGCAGGGCTGGCAGAGGCACACTTCCCTGTCTACTGGAAAGTGTGCAGACACAGCCCTGGATGTGCTAGACCATGTAGGAGGCTCAGCTCTCCCTCATCTGCCCAGCCTGCTTTGCAGTTGCTGTGGAGCTCAAGCCGGGTGAGGGCTTTTTGAATGTAATGCTGTGTTACTGGGACATTGAGATTTCCTTCAGCCAAACCAACCAAATTAAAGCAGATACCTGCAGGTAGTTTCAGAGGGGAGCCAGAAGCAAAGCCCCTGGCCTCCTTTTGTCAGAAAGAGTGAAACTTCAGCTGTCAAGATATTGTAGCTCACCCTTTCCTGAGTCTGGCATTAGTCCATCCATCACTGTTGTCTCTCAGTCTTCAATCTCTCCTCAAGACCAACTGCTGATGTGACACCTCCTAAAATAAATAGATAGAGAGAAACAGTAGCAATTTGCTTGCAGGGCAGGTGGAGATCTCAGGCCTGAGGGAATCAGCCTTTTATATGTGTTTTCACAGGTCTCCACAGAGTCCTGGCTGAGGAACACCTGAGAACTGCAGTGGGACACTGGAACCACCAGTTGCCACAGGGAGACTCCCATCACAGGAAACACAGCAAACCATATTCCCACCTCATGCACTTCTATTCTGGAAAAAAAAAAAACGGACCAGAAGTTTACCATTTTCGCTGAAGGGGTAAAAACCAAATTTGAAAGCCACAAGTGTTTTCTGTATCACATTTATTGTGCAAGTTAGAGGCAGAAGCAGGCTGTGAGTATAAAAGGTGCTGGAGAGAAAGAATGTCTCTCAGCATCACTCTGAGCAACTTCTGCTTTTCCAGAAAAAAAGAGAAGTGAGACCAAGAAAAAAGATAGTACATGGATATTTCATACTTGGCAAGAAGTAGACACAGACTGATAAGCCCAAATGAATTTGGGAACATGCCTTAGAAGAGAAGCAGAATTCATTTAAAAGGATGAGATTTGGAGCTGCTCTCTTGGTTGTTTTCCATAAATGTTCATGAGAATAAATTTTGATTCACCAGTGTGTTCTCAGAAAATGAGAGCTTGGCAGATACTCAGACAAATACTCACTAGCTTCAGTATTTGCATTCAAAGCATTTGGGCTGCCACCTCCAAAGCTTTTGGTGGCTTGGAAAATATCCAGCAAAAGAGCTCAACCCCACTATATAATCTGTGTAAGTAAATACAAGTGCAAAGAGTGTTTTCTAAATAACAGCTATTGGATATGATGACAGTGGTGAAAGCAGCCAAATAATCAGGCTAGACATCTCTTGGTTTAAAATTCATTTGCAAAAATCATTAACACAATGATTGCAAAATAAACAGAAGTATAATCACTCAGGGATAATTTGCAGAGGAATAGGCCTGCACTAACTGAAAAGAGCTGTTACAAGATATGGCTCTGACTAAGCCCACTAAGTCCACCACCTCCAAAGGGAAGCAAAGCTGGCCAGCAGAGCAGAGCTGTCAGGCATTGCTTTTTTGAGCCCAATCTAAGGCATGGCCTCCTCCTCAGCAACCTCAGCAATCCTGCCAACCTGCAATGGAGGCCAAGCTGGCTGGCCTCCTTCCTCGCTGAGCAGGCTCAGAGCTCAGGTCTGGTCTAATTCTTAATACCCAAGTCATCCTATCCTAAAAGGTGGCCAGCAGGGAATAGACAGAGAAAAGGTGTGAGACCAGGGTAGGTAAGGCAGGACAATTCCTGTGCTCAGTCCTCCCAGCTTCCACTCACAGGTGCTCTGTGTGACTCCCTACCCAGGTGGCCTGTTGAAGACCTCTCTTCTGGTGTCCAGAGTTTCTCTGTCACCAGTGGCTGGACTGTTAATACTCGGTACATAACCTGCCAGTCTCACTGACCCCTTCTCCCCAGGAAAACTGCCAGAATTTCTGCTACTGCTCATCTTGGGCATTCCTGATCAAGCTGGGATGAGCTAGTCCTATGGCACAAGGAAAGGTCTTGCCCCACATATTTATAGCTCTCCACAGGTGGCAAGCTATGTTTTCAGGGCACACAGCTTCTTTGAAATATTATTCATCTGGAAACCTGTCCAATACTTTTCACAGAGAGTATTTTTATTTACAGTTACCTTCAGCTACTGGTATTAAATCTGCATTTATGCCACTTGTCCCTGCAGCTGCTAGGAGTGCTTAGGAACAATTTCATCTATAGATGACTTGCTTCAAAGTCTGGGCATTTTTAAATCTCTCCTGCTGTCAACAGCACAAACAAAACAGATCAGGGTGAAGGAATAAAAATGCAAAAGAAATATGGCAAGAACAAAACCGAAAATAAATACAAGAAAAGGAATTTACACCACTGGAGGAGATAAAAAGTGACCTGTAAATGAAAAATAGATTGGGTTGGAGCACTTTAGTCCAGTGTATGCCTATTCATTTTCTTTCTCCTGGAATACCCTGGAGACAGGGAGAACTAGTGAGATAATGTCACTGGATATCCTGGCAGTAAGATTTTGTCAGGTGTGAAACAGCCAAGTTCTGTAAATCTCAGTGTTTTTTGTGTTGTTTGTCTCGTGCACCTTACCATAACTCATGTGGTTGAGAAACACCTGGGAGAAAAACTTCTTCTGCTAAAGATTTATCAGCACTGAGGCTTCAGTCAGCAAGTAAGACCTGAAGGACCAAGAGTACTCCAGCACAAAATGAAGAAGATCCATCTGACAAGTCCTGAGATGTCTTATGGGAGGAGAGGGATATTAGGTAGAAGAGAAAGAAAGGCCACTAAAATAAAATCCATGCATTTAAAGATGTCTCTATGGCATTTTCTACATTCCTTTTTTCAATGAAGAGCCTTCACCTCCAGTTTGTGTGGGTAAAATATTTCTAGGTGTCTGACCATGTTTTCAATTTGATTGAAATAAATAAGGATGTACACATGGATGTTTCTGAGAGACGCACACTGCTACACACATTATCATGTCTGTGACTTTTGTCAACAGCAAAACGACAGTGAAAGCTCAGACCTCTGCATCATAATGTCTCCCTCCCCAGGCACAGCACAGCTGGTGTTGGTGCTCGAGGATGGCCCGTTCCTGTGGATAGCCCAGCCCACTCTTCTGGTGGGGCTGACACCTGCAGCATCTCTCTGCGACACAGATTCAGTTACCTGGTAGGCAAAGGCCTGAGTTGCCCTTCTAAAGCATGAGGTTTAATTACCAGTACCCACCTCCAAGCAGCAGCCAGAAAGCTCCCAAGCTGATTGCTGGTTAGTCTCTAAGCACTCGTGAGAGTAAGGCACCTGCCTTCAGCTTTCTCCACACATGCTACAAGGGCTGGAGTCCTCAGAGTGCCAGCATGCCCGAGGTCCAGGGGACGCAGGGACACAGAGGTTCCCTGTTGGCGCCAGAGGCCATGTACCACTGGTATCTCTGGTGGGAGCAGATTTTAAGCATGGCAGAGTCTCCCCTCACCCCCTTCTTCCCAGCTATCTGCCCTGTCACGGGGGTGTTTGAGTGACACTAGGTGTGCTATGTCCCTGTGATATGCCCAGCACAGCAACAAGGAGCACGAGGATCTGGGAACCAGAAAGTGAGAGCTATCACAGACACCAGCCATAGGATTTCTGCAGGTAAGATTCCTGGCAGGACTCAAGTAACAGCAGTACCTACCCACTGCAGGGTGTTCTCTTAGGTCTTGTCTACCCAGCCAGTGTTGCCCATCTAACCCAAATCAAAGCAAATTAGGCTAAATTAAACCAGAGCAGCCCACTTTGAAGCATGATTCTTCCAGCTTAAAGACCATTTGGGTAATAAGTGGACACAGTCACATGGATGAAAGTGTGCTTGTGCCTGCAGGCTGTTTTGATAAATGTAGTTTAAAAAAACCTGATCATCTTTCTGTCAGTGAAACTGCAAGGGACTCACAAGGGACTGGAAAGATTTAGCTCTATTGCTTCTAATCCATCAAAAACAGTGTGAGCAGTAACACTGCATTCAACTTAGCTCAAATTTGATCCTGATGGACTTAATATAAATTAAAATTAGTGTGAATAGAACATAAATAGGAGTGTCCTCACATACTTTGGAAGATTTAACTGAAATCACATACTCTGTGAAACCAACCTAACTTTAAGGTAAATGTACCCACTAAATGTGTCTAGTTACACCATTGGTGTAGCTATGATTTTTTCCCTCTTTATTAAGAGGCTTATGCTAATAAAAGCTCTGAGGTAGATGCTTTAAATCAGCATAAGCACAGTTATACTGATGGAGCTTATGCTACTTCCCAATAGAACTGTATGGCAATGCCTTCCTACAGGGAGAAGCCTTATTGTACAGCTGTGCTTGACCTCAAAAACACAAGAGTGTGAGAAAAAATGTGACAGATGCAGAGGAAAAAGAGGACAGATTTGGGTATGAGATGCAAATTAGTATAACCACTGTCCACCACAGATGCTCCATCATTATAAGTACACAGGCTTTGGGGATAAGGAAGAGCAAAGGCCTGGCACCTCTGTGAAGCGTCACACAGGGACATCATTTATTACCGCATTGGAAGGGATAGAGCCTCCACTGTGAGGGGAGCAGCATGCTGCTGCTGGGGCATGTGATGCACACAACCAGAACCAGACCCGGTCTGCAGCAATCAAGTTTCACACACCCCTACCCTCCAGGGAAATTGCATTTATTGATAGGCTTGGATGATGGGAAATTGCTTTGCCATCGCTCGATGTATCCTACGTCAGTCTGCCCAAGGACTCTGGCCAGAACAACCAGAAGTGCTGCTGACACCTCTGCCCACGGTCACTAAAACACCTTTCCCTTCCTTCCAGAGAATGAAAAATTTTTGGAAAGTTTTACCAAGATTAAAAATTACCTCTACTTATAATGTAAGTTCAGAGCCTCACAAACTCAAAACATTGACAGCAATACAATTACCTGCCAGCCTCTGTCACAATGTCACAGTAGTGATGTCATTAAGGCAAAACCTACCAAAGCACAATTCTCTCCCAGATGCCCTAACACACACACATACACACACACACACACACACACACACAGACACTGATCTGTTCTGAACCTCCAACTTTCCAAAAGGCATCAGGCCCCTTTTGCCTTTCTCCTCTTCACATGAAGCCTCACAGGTGTCCCAAGGCCAAACAGCAAAGATTTGCTGCTGCCTCTCTTGACCATAGAAACAGGAAAGTGAGACAGCTCAAAAACTCCCAAATGCAAGGGAAATGCCACCCCCTATCTTGTACTGCAAAAGAGGCTGGAGCAGTCATCATATTAAAAAAAAAAATTAGACACCAAATAAATTTTGAAATCTGATTACAGCAGGTAACTCATAAAAAGAAAAAAAAAATCCTATTATTTTCTCGGCCTAAATACTGTAAAATGAATATATTCTGGAAATGTTCAAATATCCTCCACCCAGAAGTTCTGAAAAAACTAACTGTGCCTGACCATACTGCTTGCCTATGTGGAGACAGACTCCCATGCTTGAGCTCCTGGACAATGAGGTTTATGGGACAGGACAACTGGAGGCTGCTCCTGAGCCTCTGTTTTACTTGGCTGGTAATTTATGCTTTAGCTAAGGTGTAAAGCAGGTGTAAAGCTGAGCCCTGCAAAAGCATTTTTGGAGTGGGAGAGCCCAGTGTTGGTGATGAGAGATACACACACATGAGATAGGATTGCCTGGAGCATGAAGAGAGGACCCCACCATCTCCCTGTTCCTTGACTTATGTATGCATCACACCAGTACCAATGGGACCCACAGCCACTCAGCCTGTCTAGGGAATTAATACTTCATCCAAAAGCACTGCACAAAAAACTAACACTGCCTGGGCATGATTTCCCCACAGTTCTGAGCCCCAGCACGAGGCCAGTTCCCATTGCCAGGCTGCTTCCCATCATCCCAGCTAATCCAGGATTACTGATTTGCACTGCTGTGCCTTGCCACTGATAGGATTTCTCTTCAGCAGCTCCTGGACCCACATGCTGCTTGGAGCATTCCAGCATAAAGACCTCTGCTTCTACAGAGCTTGATCAAGAAACCCCAGTTCCAGCTCTCAGGTCATCCTCACTTCAAATCTAGAATGTGGGGAGGAAGCTCATGTTGCAGTGATGGCCCTTCTCCAGGATATGTGAAAGTGACAGGTTGCTTTTATGCTTGAGGAAGTGTTTATTTCTCCAGGAGAAAAAGAAGCTTATTTCATGTCCTATTGAAATACGAGGTCCAGAAAGGCACCAGGTGGCCTGTAATCTCCTATCCTCCTCCAAAGACCACTATCTGCACCATACTACAACAAAACCTGCACACTTGATAAAGCATGTTTTGGAAAAACGGCCACTGGCAAATAATGATTGAGCATAAGCATGCCTCTGGTCCAAACCAGCCATCCTAGTCTACAGCTCCCATCCTGGCTGTAACCCAGGCTGGGTAGGAAACTATTCTACAGCCTGTAAAAAAACCAAAACAAAACAGGAGAAAAAAAAAATCAAAAAGCCATTTAACAGAACAGTCTTGGCATGTCACCAAAACCAAGACAGGATGGAATTGCCCATAACAGGCTTTGCAGAGACATTGAAAGCATTTCTCCCTGGGAATCCAGACCTGGGCTTGACAAACCAGAACAGACTGCTCTGAAAATACATGTCCTCCTTTGCAGCTGTGGGTCAGGGATTCAAACTAGAGCCAAGATCATGATCCACAAGCAGTTGAGGGGGCAAGGGCTCATTGTGGGTTTAAAAAACACTACAAAGCAAAGCAACCTCTCCACTGTCCATCCATGCGCTGTTAGGCACATTTCTTCTCTTCCCTTGACAGGTTCAGGAGTAAAGTCTTTGACTTTAATACCTCAAGCTGATTCCTGCAACCTTGCACAGGGAACTGGATAGCAGCATATGCACATCTCCTCTGCCTCTTGAGTCTTAAATTTTAATCTTTAATTTTTGAAATAAGTTATTATTTTATCTTCTCCTTTGATAAACATTACTCCTTTCTTACCCCATTCAAACACAATTTAGCTAATTAGTAAGAGGTTACCATATGTAAGCACATGCAACCTGATAAAGCAAAGGACTGCATGAAGACCTGATGTGTTCTATATGCCCTCACGACTGCTGACTGTCTCTTTCCCAGATCTCATTTACTGTGCAACTAAGTCACTTGGCTCATGTATCTTATTTCTACCTGTGCAAGGCCCATCTCTCCTCAAGATGGGGAATGCGCCTGAGCAAACCCCTCTTGCCAAACACCAGGGAAGTAAAATCTTAGGGAAGTCCCATCCCCAGGTTCTAGCACAAACCACACAGCCACTGCAGAATACCCATAACTCACATAAACACAGCCTAAGATCTGGGAAACCCTTGTTCTTCTAAGAGATTTCATTTCCTCCAGTTCAGTCCCTACTGCCCTTTTTTGTCTTCTGACTTTTGGCAAACTACAATAACTGAGCAGGGGAAATCAAGAGCTTTAGTCAGGATGGAGCTGGGGTTCCAGTCCTTGGTAGTTAACCCCTGTACTAGGGGGGACATGGTTTCTCTCCAGCCCAAAAGCTAAGATGAGGGCTGGAAGGGAGGGCATGGCTGCACCTCCAGCTCATTTGAAGCTACAGCAGGTCATTGTCCTTTGCCTAAGTGTTACTGTGATCACCTGGGACAGAAGAACATTTGAGAGCCAAGAAGAATTCCCACTGCAATTCTCCTTCCCCCAAAAAACTATGTTGAAGGTTGGAGTCACAAAAGTTGAAGATATCCTGGTGATATTTGATTGTTTTATCTTTCTTTCTTCAAATTTTGTCCAGTACAAATTTTCAATGACCATTTCCTTATTTTTTTTTGCCATTTGTCACTGTCAAAGGAAGAAGGGAGGGAAGGATAAAGTGGGGGGAAAATAGGAATAACAGGATGGAGAAGGATATTACAAGACCTTTCGGCTTGCTTTCTTTTTTAACAAACCCTGTTCCTAGCCTTTCCTTCTGGAGAGAGGGGTGAAAATGGCCTTTTTATGAAGAAGAAAAAAACAACCCAAAAACCAAACAAAACCAAAACCAGAACAACAAACAAACTGGAAACCCAGAAGTGGTAGTTAGGTGTTTACAGGTGTATGTCCTTTCTTCTGTATACAGTGTTTTAATTCTAGCTGGGAGGAGCAGCACAGTATGAAAACCTCATACCTTCTCTTGGACTTCAGCTTCAAATGCATAGTGTCTTGGCATATTATCAAGAATTACAGGAAAAATGATAAATCTCTTCCTCCTCTCCATACCAATCCTTCAGTAGTGTATTCCTGGTGGTGTGCAGGACAGGAGCAGTTTCCCATCAGACTCGGGGGTCTCCAGAGGTGCCCAGTTCCAGGGGTTGATGGAGACCTGTCAGATCTGTCACATGCATGCAGCAGTGTCGGAGACATTCATATAAATTTAACAAACCTACTCAGTCTCTTATTGTGCTGGGGGTTGCACAGCAAAAGACAGCCACTGATGGCATTTCCCTCTGTTCCCCCAGCTGGGTGTATGTGGGTGTTTTAGTTTTTAAAGGAAAGGGAATTAAATGACACAGGGTCACTGAGCTTTGACTTAAAATTCCTGAAACCTTGTCAATTCCATCCAAAGAAACTGGATTAATTTCCTGATCCCAGGAATTTTATGATTGCTTTCAATGGGCACACCAATACCTCCTCTAGCTTTATTAAAATAAGTTGATTCCTGGCAGAGGTGGGATGCTGTTGTTGGATTATACATAAGCAAGAAGAACAAGTTCAGGCAGTCAATAACGCAGCACCACATTTGTGCTCCAAACTGAAGAGTTACTTGTTTCTATACAGGATTTTTGCAGCATTACTCAACTGCCTCAGAAAAAGAAGTGAACACATCTCCATGACTTCTCTGACAGCATGACACTACCTCACATCTTAAAGGCATGGCAGCAGGAGCAAAGGAGCTAAATGTCCTACCAAGGATTTGTACAGGAATCAAGATTGGAGGGAGCTGCTTCCCCCACCAAATTATGAGCAACGTTCATGGGAGGGAGAGGAAAAATCACCAAACTGCTTACCATGAGGCCTGATTGCAAGCCTCTGGGTGCTAAGCTCTTCCTACAGCTATTTGCAGCATGACATTCAGCTCTTTAAAAAATAAAAATACAATAAATAGTGTCTTATGTGGTGCTGCAGTCCTTTGCAGGGAATGTGAATGAGGTTTGGCAGCTTTCTCCATCTTCCACAGTAAAACATCTCAAATGATAATGTGCCAGAGAGGTACAAATTCTGATAGTTGACTTTCAGTGTTCATTTCACCAGCAGTTTGTAGTTTTTAGTTTTTAAAGGAAAGGAAATTAAATGAGGAAAAGATTGCCCTATGCTAATTCTCCAGTTAAACTCAGAGGAAACTGCAGCAGATAAGGTTCCCATAGCAAATGGAATAGGTACCGAGCCGCACAGATGAGGCCCAATTTCTGTGCCTACTTTCAGTGCCAGTCATTTATCTCCACACAGCACAGGGAAAAGCAATTACTCGGAACATGAGAAAGAAGCCTGTGGCATCTGTGATTCATTTTAATGGCCATTCTCTGGCGCGGTTGGATGTGCCAATATTCTAGCACAGCCATGCACCAGTGCATGTACCCTCGAACACAGCAAAGCTCCCAGGTGTGTCCTGCCACTGGCTTTTCTGGTGGGTTTAACTGTGAATTTTTGATAGGCATTGAAGCAGGATTTGGCAGGGATCTTTACAGCCCCAGCCTCCACAGGACAGAGTCATCTGGCACTGCACCAAACCCAGCATCAGAGCACATTTCCTCCCACCCATTGCCTCACAATTTTGACTACCCTGGCAACAACCAACCTTTAATTTGACACAATCTGCTACCAATGAACCCATATTACCTATTAATTTTGCTCTATCTTGCCTGAGCTGACGATTATTGTGCCTGATTACGTCTTCTTTATCCCCTGAGCAGTTATCCGCAGCAAAGCCAAGGAAGTACAATCATTCTCCCACCCTCTTCCCAAAGCTACTCTGCAGCACAGGATCAGGCCCATCAACTCCTTCAATAATTCCTCTACAAAATGCCCCAGTAGTGCAGTTAAATTTGTGGGCGTGCAATCCTCAGTGTCTCACTTTCCCAGCTGTACTGCAGCTCTTTTTCTTTTTCTTACCAGCTGCTCTGGGACTTTTCTTGCACTCCATGAATTTTCTGAAAGAATTGTCAAATATTCATCGGTTTCACTCTTGGATGCATTTTCACTGGGCCATGTAGTTTTGACCAAGAGCAAGTCCCCTTAGATATTCATTCCTCACCCCCTTTTCCTTGAGACTGCCTTGAGATCCAACATCAACAACTATGATTGCATTGAGCATCCTGTCACTCCTTTCTCTTCCAATGACAGCTGAAGCAGTGCAGCCTCCTTTTGTCATTGGCTATGATATGTTCCTGGCTCTCTCTCCCTTGTACAGAGGTGACCTAGTAATGCACTTTCCTTTATCAACCTCCAGCTTCTTCAGCTTCTTATGTAATTCTGAACCAACTTACTTATTTCATGTGCTAGCGCCCCATCACTTCCTGCTTTTGCATCCCTAACTTGGTTCCTTCACACCTTTAATCTCTGCTCTCTCTCACCACCCTCACCGCTGTGGTTTCATTCCTCCTCCCAACAAGGCGTGCCCCTTTTTTTTTTTTTTTTTTTTTTTTTTTTTTTTTTTGCTACAAAGTTGTTTTTCTCTTCCCAACCGGTGTCAGTAATGAAGGGAACTTCTGACAAAAGCAGGCTGCAGTCACCACAGCTGCTGTCAGGAAGAATCATCCCCAGGGTGTAAAAGAAATGCTGTTGCCAGTCGGTGAAACCAGCTGGCTGGAAGGAGAGGAATTGTCCCAGATGCTTCCATCGCAGACATGAAGGAGAGAAGGGAAAAGAAACCACTTTGGGAAGGAGAGAGCAAATTAGTCTGGGCTATGGAGGAAACATTCCAGGTGCCTTAGAAGTGGGTTTCTCTCTCTGTGATGCTGAGCAGCTCCTGGACTGGAGGAGACCATCCCTCATGCCTCAGATTGGACAGCCCCGCCATGCACTTCTTCGGCTGCGGTAGATCCTCCGCTGGGGATATCAGCTGCATCAGTCGCTGCGGAGAGGAAGTCGCTGTTAATTAAGCTGATGAGCAAACTGACAGCCAATAGTGATCCACAACCATTGCCGGGAACAAAGGCATCTAGAGAGCACATGTCCCAGCTCCCTCTTCCTCTCCTGCCGAATGGCCGTGAAACAGAGGAGGAGAGCAGGTACACTTCAGCTGCTCTCAGTGACAATTATTCTGCCACTGTGCTCAAATCTGGGCTGTGGACTGATAATCTGATGTACAGCACTTCTCACACACCTGGTGAGGGAGGATGCCAACAATTAGCATCACAGACATGTTTTGTGGCAATGGAAAAAACACCATAAAACCATTTCTTTTCCTATACCAAGTAGCTTTCAATTGATTTTTGGGGGAGCTGTGAAAACTTTCAAATGGGCTGACCATCAGATGCTGGACATCTCCTGCTATGATCCAAAACAGGGTGGTAGGCGATGCCTACCTCAGTGGTATTTCCCAGGTAAAGCAGACCCTCTGCAGACTGGTTCTTGCCCCAAACCATCCTCAGCTCCCCTCTTTCAGTCAGCCAGACTGTGACCGTGAAGGCAGGGGTTGTGAAGCAGCTGTCTGCCCTTAGTTTCCTCTGTCCTGTGCAATGCAGGGTGCTACAGGCTGTTCCACACACATGTATGCAGTGTTGGGACAACTTTGAGGAGATATTCTTAAAAAATGAAAATATATTTGAGCTCTTCAGCAAAAAGAGCTGGCTCACAGGGACTCTGCAGTGAATTTCTGGTCTTTTTCATCCTGTTTTTAAGTCTCTCTGGTGCCAAATGACTTCCTGAGCTCCTGGTTTCTTTCCCCTTTCCATCCTGCAGCTGATGTCCTGCAGCTACCTGCCAGCTCCATGGGACAGCCTAGCATTTCCCAGCTGAAACCTGACTTTCACGGTTACTAACTTTCTCCATCACAAGCTGTTTGGGACAGTGCATGCTCACTCCCATGCAGAGTGCATCATAAGCAGAGCAGGCAATTCATCCATGACTCATTGGATTAATTTTAGTGATACCACTCCTTGTGAAGTGCCTGCCAGAATCACAAATTTTGTCCATTTATTCAAAACTATTTGCCCCATGATTTCCAAAACTGATCTTGGTCTGCATCTGCTCTATGGGTATTTCATTGTGAGATTTTAGTCTTTGGAGCTTGAGCTGTCTTAATCAGGGACATTAGGAAACCACATTTTTGTTTCTTGGTCAGTCAAATGCAACAAGAAGAATCAGTTTGTAGCAGTGATTGATCATAATTACCAATTATAAACTTGCTTTCAGTGACTGGTTTGCAATATTCAAAGACTGTTTGTGGAAATATGTGTTAGGAAATTAATTCACTACAATTCTGGGATGTGACTGGAAAAAGAGAAGAGGTATATTTTGAGAAATTTTGTTTTAAAAACAGGTGCAACTATCCTAGAAGGTATTTCATGGCTGGCTTTGATTCTGCTCTGAATCAACCCAGGTTTAGCAGCCAATTCGTTCCCAAACATCTAAACCGCATCCTTGGAAACTTCTTCATACTAATGTAGCTGAGGAGTCCATGGAAATTTGAATTAATATCACGTAAACCAGGACAAACAGAAAACCCCTCAATCTGAAATAGGCCAAATCAATTCCTCAGGTGTGCTCTACAATGAGCATTAACACTATTCCCATCAGCATTTCAGTCTAAGGGCTTGAAGCACTTTACTCTGGTGAGATATATTGCTTGTTTAACAGGCAGGACATGTGGGCAATGACTTTTCTGGCAACTTCAAGCCCTCATTTAGATATCAAAAGCTTCTGAGCTGTGGGGAATCAGACATGTTAGCCATGGATTCACCTTCCCTGAGACAATGGAACAAAAAAAGACTTCCTGTACCCAGCTCATCCCTGGATGTGCTGGCAATGCAGGGTCCTCCTCTCCATGAGCCCACAACGTAGCTGTCACACCTACACCACAGCCACAGGGATGCTCCTGTTCACCTGCTCCCTCTGCCCACCCCACCCTCCAACCAGCTGCAGTCAGGATGGGGAAGGACCAGAAGAGAAATTATGTAGAAATTTAGATGCACTGTACATCACTCATATCTTTCTTCATGGGTCAGGTGTCGTCTCCATGATTCCATCTCCCTAGATACAGTTCTTCCTAGGACAAGGACAAAGATCTCTACAGTGAAAGAGGACAGGCTCAGGCATGGCACAGGGTAGGCCTTTACAGCTCTGTGAGCAGGTCCTTTTCAATAACTATGGGTAATTTCTTTTTTGAAAAGAACATGGTCCTGACCCAGGACTACAAGTGACAAGAAGTAAAGGCAAAACAGATCCTGGTTTTGCACTTGGTTTGCATTAGTATCTACTGCATATATGCTATATATATGTCTATATATTGCATTGAGCATGATGGTGCAACACCGCATGGAAGACCAGACATTTGATGATCTGCCTGGGAGCTGTGTTGAGACCCTCCAAGCTCTCCAAATTGCCAACAAGAGCTACAGAGCATTCTGGGGAAGGGCAACTCTTACCAGCCCCTGCCTTCTCAGAGGAGAAATGTGCCATGTACTTCCTCCCTGGGACCCATCCTGAACCATCTGGGGGAACAACAGCAACACGTCCAGTGACCACAATCCCAGTACCTGTTTCAGAGGTCCTTTGGTTTTCAGGAGGGTGAAGATGGCATAGAGAGGAATACAGACCATGGAGGAGAGTGCCATCAGCCAGCCTAGCATGTAGCCCCAGAGTGGGTACTCATAGGAATTGTTGTATTTCAAGGGTGTGTACTTGATCAGGGAAAACAGGAAGACGCCCTGGGGAGCAGAAAACACAAACATAAGGAAAGCCAAGGGGCAGCCAAGCCCGGCAGCCTGGCCACCCTGCAAGGACTGGCTGCTCTGCAAGGGTGGCAATGGGTGCTGTGTCTTGCATGAGCCAGCAGAGACCTTGCTGGCTGCAGCAAGCAGAGCCTGGTGCATGCTGGCTGCACAAGGAGTTCTCAGAGCCAGGGCCAGGGATCTCAGCAATGTAAAGCCTTCAGGCTTCTGAAGAGTTCCACATAAGCAAAGTTGGCAGCAGCTTTGAGACAGCAATTTATTAATATCAAAGACAAGAACTGTCATTTTGCCTGGCAGAAACACTCCAGAGGAACCACATAGGCAGAGATTTATCTCTCCTGGGGCTCTCTAACTACAATGCTCTCAGACGATTTGGGCTGGTTTGAAAATTTCCCAGATCCTCAAGTCCTGCTGAAGCCTGGGGACAAAGGACTAGGAGTCTTTTGTAAGTTGTAGCTATAGATCTCATATGTGTTCCCACTGAGGTCAAAGAAAACAACTCTCAGCATCAGATACAAAACCAGAATTTAGCTCAGAAAGCATGTAAAAGTCAGTGGAGCAAGACTGGACATAAATTCAAAACTGGCAAGAACTTGCCTGAATTTGGGTGCATTTTATTTAAACATAGTTTTATGTTTAGAAGTTTTGGGAGAGATTTAATAGCATAGAAAGCAAAGGGCTATAGAAGATACTTCTGAACCATGGGCAGTCCCAGGAACATAGACTGAATCAAGTATTTCAGAACAGGGTAATTTTCACTGGTCTTCTATTCATAGGTAATTTGACCAAACCTCTCCAGGCTTTGAGGACACATTTCCTTTTGCCTTCACAATAAACAATTGGCTTTTCAGGCTCAATTAATTTTCCAAGCAAAACATAAGGCTTTACAAAGGAAATAAATAGCTACCTCAGCTAACAAGTTTCTGCTTCTCCATACAGTTTGAAAAGTTTACAGCAGCACCTTGGAGATAAATAGATAAATCAGCCTTTTCTACTGAGAATTTGGGGACCCAGAGTGATATATCATGATGTCATAATTGCACTTACCAAGCAGAGACCAGGGGTGAACACCAGCCAGCATATCTTGATCAAGGGCCATGGCCGGAAACCAATCATGTCCTCAATGTTGTCATAGAAGCGGTTGGCACCTTGGTCACCAACCAGCACAGAGACAAAGTCATAGGTCATATTGGTTTTGTTTCCTTCAACCACTATTCACATCAGATCCCAAACTTTCTTTATCCTTGGTGTTTACTTCTGGTGAAAACATGGCTATCTTAATAATACAGCAGCAGGGATTGGGGTTTTCTGGCATTGAAAAGGCCCATCTGCAGCTAAATAGAGATGGAGAGGTTTCATTTCACCCATAAGTGTCAGAAATATTGACACTGAAGAAAAGCACAGTCCCTCAGGTGGCAGCAGCTGTAAGTGAGAGGATGCAGCCATGCACTGGTAAGGACTGCACAGGGAAAAGAGAGGTGCCTGGTTTACGGAGCAGCAAGGGAAAGCTCTTGCAGGTTAAGCATATGGGATTGTCTGAGTCCAGAGAGCTAAAAGGAACAAAGAGAGTGGGGAACACCTAACAAAACCTTCTCTTTGTAAATAAACATGCTGGTATACCAGGGAAGTCATGCCAAGAATCACCACTGAGTTGGGCAGGACCTCTGTCATCTCAAGAGCCTGTTTTCCACAGAATATTTTATTATTGATATGAACTCAGAAAACCTGGCAATTAAAACTCTTCTGAAAATCAAACCTTCCATCTGCAAGTGCTGCTGTACTGTCCAGTGAGAGTTGTCTGGTGGGGTCTGATCTCCTCCTTCTCTTCTCATTAGTTTCACTTACTGGATTGTTTTGTTCACAGTGTGTGGGACCCACCTAAATCTCATGGTGCCCTGGAATGGGATATACTTCAGAAAAGCACCTAAAAGTCCTGCCAGTGGCCAGACTCTAACCACTGACTTTTCCCAACACAAAGCACAAAGAGCAAACTTATGCAATGGCATAGAGGAGACAACAAAATGCAAATGGATTTCAGCAGACCTTGCAATAAACACTGGGATGTCTTCAAGTATCAGGAGCCTAATGTTGGCCAGAAAGGAAGGTAAAATGAAGAAAAATCAAAAACTCATTTATAAGGTGCCCTAGCACCTTTCTAACCAAAACTAACCAGATATACTAGACTGCCTCAGGCAAAATAATATGACAATCTTAGACAAAAAAAATTGAGTCTGTCCAGAAAAAAATAGTCTGTCCAGAAAAAGGGTTACCAGTTAAGCACCTCTGGGATGAAATAATACTGTATTTGCCTTATTAAAGCTTTATCTTGGTGCTTAAAGGATTCTTGTTTTGGGGACGTTCATCCATCTGTGAACTCATGGTCAGACCACAGCTCCCAGCTGCAAATGTGATAAGAATTTGCTTCTTTATATCTCAACATCGGAGGGCTGGACTAGGCAAAATATGTGCCTAGAGAACTGGCCACACTTGTGAGTGCTTGGGGTTTTATTGGTGAGTTTTATTTTGGTTTGTGGTTTTTATGTCTCAGAATTAAATTCTCATGTTTCCCTTAAATGTAGTAATTCTACAAAAGCACATTATGTATGCTCTTTTTTTTAATTCTTTGCATTATTTTCTGTATCCCATGACTAATGCTTGCAGAAAATCTCTTTTAAACCCACTTTTTTGAAGTATTTGGGGGGAGAAGGGAAGGAGGAGGATAGTTCTTTGAACACCTCTTGGTGTTGAGTTGGCAAGATAACAAGTAGCCTCAAACAAAGACAAACTGTGGTATATCAAGGGACATGCAGCCTTGTGTGGGAGCCCAGCTGACAGCAGACAGCTTCCAAACTGTAAATATCATGAGGATTCAGATAGCGTTTCTGAAAATATATAGGGGATGAAAGGAGTTGGTATATAAAATTGATTTTGCCAAAAAGCCAGAATCTTCCACAGGGTGAAAAAGAGAAAAGAGAGCTATAGATCATGTGAATTGCAGTTTAGAATATGAGCACAGCATGGTGTCTTCCACAGAAACACACTGTCATGTCAGATATATGACAGATAAATTAATTCATAATACAACTTTATGGCAGATAAAGTTTCTCTGCCAATTTGGATCTAGGATCTAGATTGAGAAAAGATCTAGATCTAGACTGAGAAAGAGACATATCAAAGAAATACAAAAATGCCAAACAAAAAGAACACACACACACACACATCCATCCACTCTCCAACAAGAAAAAAACCCCACAACTTATGTTGTTAATTATGATGTGCCTCCACTTGTTCTTGTCCCTTTTCTCTGTAGGACAACCACCAGGTCCTAAATTTCCATGACCACTGTGGCAGTCAGTGGGTGATGTGATGATACACAATGGGGACTGACATGAACATCCTCAGAGTATATGAACAGGAGGTTTTACATATTCTACATTTCACAGGCAGATGAAAAAGTAATCAAGCTTAAGAAGTTATCTGTTCAACCATTCAACACTGACTTTTTGAGCAAAATAGAAGCTGGAGGATGCATACTGGAGCAATGTGCCCTTCCTTCCCATCACATCCCAGAAGGATTAGATAAAGCTCCTGCAGAGAAAACTATAAAAAAAAACTAAAAAAAAAAAAAAAAAGATATTTTTGTTGGAGTGAACAAAGATGTTTGCTTTTATCTCTAACATTCCAAGACAAGGAAGAATGGGATGCAGTCACTGGACAGTTAACCATGAATGCTGGTACCACTTCCCTTGTGCTGATGAATCCCATATACCTTCAAAGTGATTGTGTGCTCCTCTGTCAAATCATTTAGCCATGTAAATTCACAGGAATAAATTTCACATGAGCCTAACTAGAGATTTGCTTACATCCTTATATCTTGTCCTTATGGAGCCCTTCTCATTTTATGCAGCTTATAAAAACAGCATATGAGACTCAAATTAAAAGGGACAAAGATTTAATTTTACTTTTACCATATTCAAAAAACAGTGAGTTTCACAGTTCTGCTAGTTTAGAATCTATTAAAAAAATCTCTCCCTGTCTTTTCTCCCAAGTTACATTTTTTTGCATTCATCTATATCAAATTTCACCCACAACATTGCAATAGGTGATGACCGTGGCTCCATGCCACTGTACCAAGCTTGTATCTGCTCCCTCTCTCTCTCAAACCTGCAGCATCAACACCTGCACCAAGTCTGCGCAAAGAGCCAGCAATGGAGGTGTGGTGGCACCACAACTCCACATCCTGGCACCACAACTGCGCATCCTCTGGGTACCAGGCACACAGAGCAGGCCCTTTCATGGCCTATAAAGAAGCATGTAAGGTTACTCACAGCCAGGGCATCTGAGAGCATTCAGCACACAGAGCCAGAGCAAGCCCGACAGGCAGGATCCAGGCAGGAGGAGGCTGATACGCCACACTGGTAGTCACGCTGCATGTGAGCAACAGAACCAGAGAAATATTTATCACTGCACAACACGGGTTTACCCCAGGGCCACCCACAAGTAGTCTCTAGCATCAGTTTGCTTTAGCTGTGTAAAGAGTCCTAACGATTTCAGCCCTGGCTGTCCTGTAGTGATGGAGGCCCTTGCTTTCTCATGGAACAGCTAATCATAATGTGCATGCTGTGACTGCCTGGAAAAAATCCTTTGCAGCACATTTCGGGGGCACCATATTGTGAATCTCAGTGTTCAAACCCCATGCCTGCTGATAGAAGAGCTGCCTGTCCCAAAGTGGAAGGGAGAGCAGAGAAGAGGCAGGGGGACACCAGAATCCCTCAGCACTCTCCTCTAGGGAACATGATCAGCAAGTCCAATGCTGTGCAATCCTTCCACAGGCAGGGAGCAGTACAGAGGCAATCCTCAGGTCTCTGGGAGAGCAGCTGCCTGGCAGCAGGAGGAAGCTGCCAAGTGGTGGGTGGTTGGTGTATGTGCTGGGAGAGGGGAAACTCAGAACGCATATTTGTCTTAGCAAAAAATGTTGTAATTCTTCACAGTGTAAGCAAAAGGCCCAGCTCTGCCAATTCCAAGGCTGGGGAAAAAAAACCCTTTAATCAGCACTAGTCACTTTTTTCCCCACTGCAATGCCTCACCTTGGCCCTCTGACTACATTTTGGATCAGAATCATCCCAATGGATGCAAAGCAGAACATCAAGAGGGTAAAATCATACTGTGTGGAGTGGCACAAATGAACCCATGGTGGTGAGGAAAAGGGCAATTTCTCTGTCCCCATCTCCCTTTGAGGCTGCTGGGGCAGCATTACCTCTCCTGTTACTCATTGCCTGCCATTGCTCCTCTCCATGGGTCACCAGAAAAGGCATGTGGCCTGTGTGACTGCAAAAATGGCATTAAACATCAAAGCATAATTCAGTTTAATGAATTAACCTAGAATGGTGATCCCCATCCTGTCACAGATGGATGGGAATCTCCACATCCCTTTAAAACACAAAATGACTGAGCAGAAGGTGATTCAAAATTAAAATCTAGCCAGGGTCTGTTACTGCAAGCTGTCAGGTGAGCTTACCTTGAAGAACATCTTTCTAAAATAAATCTCTCTTACAAATCTGCTTCTCTTGCATTCTCTGGAGCCCAAGACCAAGCAGCTGGACTGGTTACCCTTTCAGTAAGAGAGAAGTTTATCCAAATTAGCAATTGGCTCCTGCTATACAGAAAGCATTTGGAGAAACTGGTAAGCCCTTCATCAGCAACTGCAGTAAAGCCAGTGCAACCTCTACAAAATCATAAGCACCAAAAGGAGCACACAGGGACTGACTGCACATAAGGCAAAGGTGGCACCAAATGGAATTGGCAGGTGGTAGATTCAGAACAAGGAAAAGAGACTGACTCCTCACATAACCCCTGAGAAAACCATGAAACTCCTCGCTGCAGTATTTTGTGGATGACAAACGGCTAGCCAAGTCAACTGCAAAAAAATAACAGAAGATAAATAAATAGATTTCACTTCTGGCACTGGAAGTTCCTGGGCAACAAGCTGAGTATTGCATCAGGTTCTAGGAACCCCAGAAGAAGAAAGACATGTAGCTGTGGGTCCAGAGAAGGACCATGAAAACTAAGAGAGGACTGAAGCACCTGTCCTGTGAAGACAGACAGAGAGTTTGGGCCATCCAGCCTGAAAAAAAGAAAGCTTCAGGAAGACCTTGTTGCAGCCTTTTAATATATAAAGGGGACTTGTAGTGACCTGACAAGAGCTAGCAGTTGTAAATTGAAAGAAGAGAGGTTTAGAGTGTATACAAGGCAGAAATTTGTGACTCTGAAGATCCTGAGACAGTCGAACTTGTTTCCCAGAGAGGCTGTGAATACACTACTATTGCAAATGTTCAGGGCTTTGAGCAACCTGGTCAAGAAAGTGGCCGAGAAGGTGAACTAGATGACCTTTAAATGTTTCTTCCAAACCAGTCCGTTCTATGGTTCTATTATAAGTTGTGAAAACCTGGAAGAACATTCACAGAAAGTATCACCCCTAATTTTTCTTCTATTGTATTCCTTCATGAGCATCCACTCGTGACCATTGAGACCTAAAATGATGCTATGTTTGCAATCTTTCCCTGCAGTTATGATGGCAATGCTGCTTGAAGTAGTTGGGACTAGCAGATACGTGACTGTGGGATGTTGAGGTCTGGTCTAAGCTGTCATCTACTACAGCTGTGCACAATCCTTACAGATATGAGGCTCATGTAGTTCCATGAAGCAAAGAGAAAGCAGCTGCTCTCCATCACACACAAGACACTTTGCCCAAAAACCATCAGCCTTGACACAAACTTCAGGGAGAAGAACCAAAGCCTTTGTGGCCAGGAAGAGATGTCTCATAGGCTATCAGAAGAGACTTTTCTTACTGCACAGACTAACACGCAGTTGGTTTCCTTCTGATATTTCATGAAGCTCAGTTTTATCCTGCTCCTGAATAGTTTAGTTACAGACTTCAGTGAGAGCCAAAGCAGTCCTTCCTATTTCTTTTCTAAGTGCCATCACAGCCTGAATAAACAGGAAGCAGGAATCATCGCAGAAGTAACACATAGCAAGTTCGCATCCCAGAATTTTGTGTTAAATTAACTGGCAGGACTAAACTAAATGCACAATGTAAGCAGACAGGGATAGATACCAAAGAACAGCAGTCACTCCTCTATAGCTGATTTTCTAATTCAAAGGGCAGATGGGAAAAACAGCAGGGTAGTTCAATATGAGGCACCTACAGAGAAGGAACAAACACTCCTAGTCTAGATGTGGAGCAATTAAGAAAAGTTGCAAGGAAACACAGTGAAAACTAGACAAGAAAGAACATAATTACAGCACTTCTTTGCCCCCTGAGGATCTTTTCTATCCATTCTCACTTCTCAACCCCTCATTTTTGCCTTGATAAAGAACAAGACATGTTTTTGCCCTCCACTTACCATACACCCATCCTATACAGATGACTTCAAAAATAGCCAGGAAGAGCAGGCATGTGCCACTGGCAGCATAGTAGTCAAACAGCTGGAAGATGTACATGCCACCCTGTTGAAGAGGTAGAGAAAACAGAGCCATTGCAAGACTGTTCCAGATCAGGGAAAAATTAGTGGGGCAAGGAGAACAGCAGCAGAAACACTGAACCTAGAGCAGGTGGGAGAAGTGCCTTCTCTTAGAGATGCCCTCACTCTGTTCCAAAAACACAGTCAAGCCTGATGGCAGGAGAGTTTTTCATGCTCATTTTATAATACTGCTGGGCTAGGCTGGCTTCTGTATGCGTAAGAGCAGGAGCTGGTTTGTTTGGTTGTTTTAAAACAATTAGGAAGTTCCCAGAATAACTTTTGAAATACTAGGTACCAGTGCAGAACTTTGCACCCAAAAAATTCTGATCTTGAGCAAGGATATTCAGATACCTTGTTTTACCTTCATCCAACATTACACACTGCACAAGTGCCAAGCTCTGTAATGGCAGAGGTGTGTGGCTTTCCTGTGGCTTCTGACTTTGAGCTGAGCCCTGCAGAGTTGCCATCAGCTACCTGTACAGGCCCGTGGAGGATTTTCATGTGATTTCTCCAAGACAAAGCCTTTCCAGGTCAAGCAGATCCTTTCAAATAATGCTGAAGGGCTCTAGACACAATGTCACTCAAATTGACAGGTCGGTGCTGCCTTCAGCAGACCTTTAGCCAGGGTCCTGCTGGAGGATCATTCATCTGTGCCTCAGTGGTTTAAGAGGAATTAGTCGTCACTTCAGAGCTCATGGAGGCAGCACAGGCGTGCTTAGACCCCCCCACCCAAGCTTGTGGTATGCACAGAGCATGGCACAGCACCATGCAGGAAGAGGTGCAGCTTTTAGCTGCAGAGTAATGCAAACGTGCATGGCATCACACCAGCACAGCTCTGCTCCTTCTGGTCCTGGGATCACAGGCTTCCCACAGGCTCCAGCAGAGTTATGGCGCAGCCATTATCCCCAGGCTCCCCTTCTGTTGCTCTGCTTTTTGTGGAAAGCAGCCAGCAAATGATCACTGCCCTTAGAAGAGCTTGTTTTCAAACAGCTCGGTTTGTTTTAGCTCCCAGGTCTGGTATTTGCACAAAATCTGTCGTAGTTTGACAGGGGAGGATTTTGGGAAGTGAGGCAAAGGTTTGTGTTTATCTGACAGTCAGTTGAACCACTGAGCAGCTGCAGACGCCTCTGTGAAAAACACATGTTAAAGACGAAAAAATCTGGGAACTTTCTCTTTCTTCCCTGGCCGGCAACAGGTAACCAGGTCCGGCTTGGCCTGTGTCTCAGCCAGGTTGGGCCGGCCGGCCCTGCCACACGCCTGGGCACTCTTCCCCCAGGGCCGCTTGCCCCCC